>JAMPIV010004327.1:0-48047 GCA_024509875.1 Oreohelix idahoensis
TGGTTGTATATCATGTATTAACTGTATTCAAGTATTGAAATCATATTATTGAAGGTATCCATGTATTAGTTTATCAGAAAGAATGTTTTGCAAGTAGACACCTGTCTTGTCTCGCTATTGCTAAATCATACTGAGCCATGTTGTCATTCATTCCACATGCATACATCGGAGACACGCTCATTTCACTCACACTAGACATAGGTGGGCTTGAGGACAGAAATTAGCCCCTATTTTTGCTTTGTTACAGGTTTTATTGTGTCCTAAAAACCTGTGGTCGTATGTTCGAGTCAATCCCGCTGCCTGGAACTCCGCAGGAGCATAGAGGTTGACCAGACTCTACATCTTTGGTCCCCCTCAGTCTTGGGTGGGCTAAAGGAACGATACTCTGCCGGTGGTGTGAACCAAACAAAGAAGAACATAACGTTTTAAGAGAATGAGTACACATTCGTACCATTTCTGTCAGCATTGTGAGCATAGAAACTGTCAGTGATGAGAAAGTGACTTAACATAGCAAGAGACAAAAATAATAGCATAGCTGAGAAGTGTTTATATCCTTAATTAACAGCACAGCTGAATCCATGTACTATAATTAATTAACAGCACAGCTGATATAATTTTTGTTACCTAAATTGGAAAAACTTGTTGTCTATATAAATATAAATATTTGACTAAAATATATGTAAACTTACAAATTCATATACGTTCCATTTTTTCAACAATTCACCCTTCAGCTCACAAGAGTAGATAGTGATATATACTAAAATAAATATAAGGAAATTGTATTTGAACGACTTGTCAATTTTATCAGTGTTAAGTAAAATCTGTTTCCTTGGTTTTTTAATATCACAGTTAGTTACACAGCGGAGGTGGCGCTTTATGTCGGTCTCCTCTCTACTATTGTTTCGAGATCAGAACATTCACAGCCGTAACTAATTTGTGATACCAGTAGTTCTCTCAGACACTGGGACTTCACCATTTTCTGCAGAAATTCTATTTCTGTAATTGTCAGTACTATACTGATCCAAGAGCCAAATAAAACCTCTCGCCACAACGCTGTCCAGACACATTTCCCAGTTAATACACAGAAGAATATTGGTGAATTTTAATCAAATTCATTGAGCTACGTTATGTGCTGAAGAATTTAATTCTTCTGAGAGATTAACATTGGTGGGTGGACAACGGAAGAGTGAACCTCTCAGAGTGCTTCAACCAAATGTACTTATCAGAAGCATTTGTTTACTATTTTGTCCAATAGTTTGTGAAACTAAGCTATAAGACCTTCGAGGACGAAGCGGCAAGACTGGCGTTTCTAAGCCCTTAGTTGTGGAGCAGAGAATCAACACTGACCACCTTACATAAGACGAGTTAGGCGAAGAAGTGCCCGCATCCCCAAAAACGTGACGATACAACGGCGGCAGGACTCACGTAGACAAGCTAAGTGCTTATTAACAGGCGACAGCAACGGACATTGATAAAAACCCTCTATTTAATCTCCGTTAGGAGAAAATTTGATTCCAATATAAAATTTCACCAAATTTTCCATATTTATTTTAACTGTTAAAGAGTAATTCCTTATTAAAATTGTTACATGTTGTTTAAAACTAAACAATCATAGTCGCTTCAGTTTTATATGTATGAAAGCAAACGTATGAGCCAGAATATTTTATATATATATAATATTTTATATATATATATACAGTACTTTGCAAAAAAAAATGGCAGTCATATTGCTCAGCTAAATAAGCTGAAATCTAATTAAATATGCATGTTCTGCCCCAAATTTGCACTCCACTGAAGTGAGCAAACACTACCAAAAGTAAAAAAAAAATTAGAGTAGAGTAACGTCCCTTGATAAAAAAGCAGACGACAATTTCTAATGCTAGTGGCAGAAAATGGATACAAAGTCAAAGTGTATGTTAATTTCACAGCTTTGGAATGAAGGAAATCAAACATGTTCCAACATTTCTAAAACCTTGAACATTCCTGAGCGGACTGTCTACAGAGTTGTGAGTAAATTAAAAGCAGGTAATGGAATCGAGCGAAAAGAAGGTAGTGGGAGGCCAAGAATTTTGGTCACAAAGGACCATCGGTGTCTCGCCCAAATCGTTCAGGCTGGGCCAATGAAGAGTGTAGAAAACATACGGCAGCGCATGATCGAGTTGGGAAGCCCAGAGGTATCTAATGCTATTGTCAACCGGGAGCTACACAGGATGAATTACACAAAAAAGCGGGTAATTTCGTCACCATTGCTCACAGAGACTCACAAACAGATGCGCTTGAACTGGTGCCACGAACACCAAAATTTGTCATGGGACAATGTGATTTTTTTCAGATGAATGTTCTGTTTGGTCTTATCCTGCTCAAATAAATATTTGGACGAAAGGCTCTGTAACGCCTGTGTACCAGTGACCGAAACATACCTAGAAATTCCATCTTTGGGGAGGGGTGTCAGCAAGAGGTGCCACCCCACTGTGTGTTTTCACAGGAATTCTCACGAAAGAAAGGTACATCGACATACTAGAGGGACACCTTCTGCCATTTATGCAGGTCATGTACCCCGATGGGTGCACATTTCAACATGACAATGACCCAAATCATACAGCTCATACCCCCAAAGCATGGCTGCAAGAGAAGAATGTGATAGTGCTGAAGTGGCCCAGCAACAGTCCCGATCTAAACCCAATTGAAAACGTTTGGGCACTACTCAAGAATCATTTAAAAAGAGTGGACTCAGAGACGTTGAACAATTGAAGAAGGTAGCTGAAAAATACTGGGACAGTCTGACTCTCAATTACCTACAAACATTTGTGGGAAGTATGCCTCGCCGCATCCAGGCTTGCCTTGCTGGAGAAGGCAACATTATATTGTACTGAAACCACTGTTAATAGATAGGGGAGATACCAATCTTCCTCTGGACATACAGTTTTTATTATTATTTGCTTCTATGAGTGTGCTGCGTTGCGAAAATATGACTGCCATTTTTTTTGCAAAGTACTGTATATATATATATATATATATATATATATATATATATATATATATATAATATATATATATATATATATATATAATATATATATATATATATATATATATATATATATATATATATATATATATATATATATACCTAGACATATATTTACCTCTAAACAGAGCTATACCATTATAAGAGGAATTCGCTGAATTAACTCAGCTGGGGGCTTGAACGGGCTAAAAACCATTGCTTAAATCCTTCACAAAAGGCGACGGACAGATATAAGTTAACCATTGCTCAACGCT
Source organism: Oreohelix idahoensis (assembly GCA_024509875.1). Lineage (NCBI taxonomy): Eukaryota > Metazoa > Mollusca > Gastropoda > Stylommatophora > Oreohelicidae > Oreohelix > Oreohelix idahoensis. The sequence continues at coordinate 3,283 of JAMPIV010004327.1, forward strand.
ATGCTGCATGGTTGTTGACTTCTGAATTATCTTGTGAAGGCTCCATTCGGAAAGGAGCGCCATTACACTTCTATCTACAACTCTGCCAAGAGCAATCTTGTGCGAAGGTAAACACCGTTGACGATCCATTTAGATACTCTTGAGTTTTGGCCATTGTTGGACCACTACTGCAAAGCAGGGGAGGCAATCCATGACACTGTCTCTAATTCCGTTCTCCATGTATGTGTATTTTTGTCTTCCTCTTTTTCTCTTTCCCTGGGAGTTTCCAGAACGCGGAGTGCCTTGTAACACTATCAACGGGTTTTTCTCAACGCGTGTCTTAGTCAACACCAGCGTCTTCTCCTTATGTCTTCATAAAGAAGGTAAAGGTGGTCCCACAGCAGATACTAGCTTGGGGGAGTGAAGAGTTAGATACTTCACCATACTAGGTCCAGAATCGAGAGGTTCCCTTCCTCGCTGCTTTTTCCTTCCCTAAGTCAAAGAGCAGAGTCAAGTACCCATTTACAGCTGGGTGTCGGCACCGTGATTTGAATCCGGCACCTTTGCCGCGAGAGACCAGCACTCTAACCACTCTGTCAATCGGACGCTCCAAGTCTTCATAACCATCATTAATACCGTTCAACTTACCTGGATGACATGTCCTCAAAAAATGAACGCCACGCCCACCTGTCCTGTACCGTCTGCTCAAAGTTTTTATCCGTGTCTTCTGTCTCCCTATCATGCCTGTTGCCTGTTCTCTTCTCTACGTATTTTGTAGCTCCCTCTTGTCCTCAGACATTACGGATTCCAGAACAGAGACTACCTTGTAATGCTGTCAACTTGGTTTATTAATTTGTGTTCTATCCAACGGCCAGAGTTCGCTGGGAGGACAACATTAAACCATTCAGTGAACTACCGAGGAGTAGATTGGAACCAGGCCTGGAGGAAGACAGCCGATAGGAAAGAAGGGCGCTCTCTCTGGCAAATCTCTACACATTTTGTGTCATTCTGGAGGTCTGGATCCTGGGCTGTTATTTTCACATATTTGTCATGGTAGACCGATCTTATCCCATTCTACAGGCATGGCCAAACCATCGTAATTGGGACTGATCTACTCGGGTCTGCAGGGGCTGGATTTTATGATAATGTCGGAACGTCTGGTTGTGGACCACATCTCTTCTTGTTACTGTAACCACCTTCTTCAGTTATCTCATTTCTGAGGTTTGGAGCTAACTTGTGTGGGTTGTAGTCATTTTCCATGATTCGCATCCATAAGCCAAAACTGGAATATGGGTAGAGCGGCATACAACCATCTTCATCCTCTTGCTAATTTCTCTTTTACTGAGGAATCCTCCATTTGTGGCCCGAATTTCCCAGCTGGGAGACTTATCAACACATTGAGCGTTTTCTATTAACTAAGTTAAACGTAATGACACATTCCCACCAACCTTTCGAGAAAAGGCGCGCATTTCAATTTGAAATCTAAACTGAACACGCACTGAAAGAACGCGAAGACCTTACAATTTTTTTCGTGGTGCAATATTCACATTAAACAAGATTTCCTCACAAAAACGTATCACCTGTACATATAAATATGTAGCTATATCTTATATTTCTACGTAACAGCAGAGAAAGAGCAGAACTGATTTTTAAAAAAAAAAAAACAAGTTTACTAAAACTGATCTATGCAATACAGTATATATTGTTGTCGGTAATAAATCATTACAATCAATAGTTTTAAGAGATTGAAACGAATTTATTGAGCATACGTCTTATTTCGCCAAAATAATTATTGATATATCGGCCGATTTTCACATCGCGTGTTTGGGGAAACTCCAAACTCACAATGAATACCAAAGCTGTGGTGTATAACGCCTGCGTCACCAACACACTTCTGTATGGCAGCGAGACATGGACAACCTATGCTAAGCAAGAAAGAAGGCTCAATACCTTCCATCTACGGTGTCTGCGCCATATCTTCGGCATTTCGTTGGAAAGATAAAGTGACAAATGTCGAGGTGTTGTCACGTGCTGGTGTATACACTGCTTATACAGCGCAGACTACGCTGGGTGGCTTGGCCATGTCAGCCGCATGGAAGATGGTCTCATCCCGAAAGATATCTTCTACGGACAACTGGCAGATGGCAAAAGAACAGTTGCGCGACCGCAGCTGAGATTCAAAGATGTGTGTAAGAGAGACATGAAGGTGCTGGACATAAATCCAGCAACCTGGGAAGATGAAGCTGCCGATCGCACCAAGTGGCGATGTTATCTGCGGTGCCACCTAAGTTGGGGCGAAAAAAGCTCACATAACAAGCAGAAGAGAGGAGAAAACATCGAAAGAAACACAAGGAAAATAAGCAACTGAGGGTTGTCACCTCAGGGGCACATACCCATAGTCAGTTATGACTGAAGGGGCAATTATTATTATTATTATTACTATTATTATTATTATATCGGCCGATTTAGTCACCTATGTCGATACTCCCTTAAATAATGATTCGGAAACTGAGTAATGAAACGTTTATATGTAATTTCTGTTGTGTGTGTTTGTTTGGTTTTTTTTTTAATACGTATCGAGGCAAGACTTTAAAAGATATTCGCACATTAACCAAAAAAAAAACATTTGTGATAAAACAGTTATTAATTAATTTATAAAATTTCCCTCCATTCGCTTTTTTCCGCTGTCTCCTAGTCATTTTTGAGGGGTTGCTTTGTAACTTCGTAGCTAGTGAATCCAGATAAGTTTGACTTCAACGATCCAATAAAAATGAATTAAAATGGAAATGAATGAAATAAACACATGAGAAGTAAGACCGTCATCAGGAAATGAAGCAGACAGAACATATTATAACTCATTCCCGTCATTGTTTCTTCCTCGTTCAGTTCTGTTTTTGTGAACTAAAAAAAAAAAAAGAAATATGTATTGTTACCTTTCGACCTTTTCCTACATCGTTCTAGCGAGTGCAGACGTTCTCAACACCACGTGACATAAAATCAATTCGCTGACATTTGTCTTACAAACTCCGAATATAACCTGGTTGTTCTTTCCAGTCTTCGTCTGCGAGGTAAAAACAACAAAAAACAAAAGAGCGGCACCTTTAAGTTACAGGCTTCCCATTGAGGGCAACTATTTGAAAGTTATTCTAAATATAACTTGTAAAAGCAAATACTGCCGTAGTAGAGTGGGTAAACACATAAATAAATAAGGAAGGAAGCCTTAGTCCTGTGAGTAGTAAACAAATAACTAAACATAGATAAATAAAAGGCATTTGTTAGACAGAAAGAAAGAGAGCACTAGACAATAGAAAAGTAATATAAGTGATAGGCTCATCGGGAGTCGAACCTGTCATCATCACCTTGCTGAGAAAATAAATCTTGAAAGGACACACAGCCAGTTTAGCAGGGAACTTACAATGGAGCATTGAGTACTAATATTATTTTTAATTGTACAATGAAAACAATTAAAAATATATGACCTTTTTTTAAAAAAAAAAAGTCATGAATGTATCAGCATCATCTTAATATTTTTCTTCGCTCCCTTCTGTGCTCTGGTTCCGGGCTCTCCCAAGGAATTGTCACGTCCTGCACAGAGCCACTTCTTGGCTCCCCTTGCCTATCACTGGGTCCATAGTGAGATCGCCCTGCACGCAGTCAACCAGGTCAAAGCCAAAGAATCCCGTCTGGGGCTCAAGTGACTTCACGAAGCTTAGTGTGCAATGCTGGCTTCTCAACATGTTTCACCACAGGGGGAATCCCTGGAATTGTATGGATGATTTCAAGAGGCGATGAGGTTGTAATTTTAGCCTCACAGACAGAGGTTCACTTCCACATCTGTATATTATAGCATTGTGCATAGCTGGTGATCATATAAGGATGACTCCAGATATGCCTAGGTGGTGGTCATATAAGGATGACTCCAGATGTGCCTAGCTGGTGGTCATATAAGGATGACTCCAGATATGCCTAGCTAGTGGTCATGTAAGGATGACTCCGGATGTGCCTAGCTGGTGGTCATATAAGGATGACTCCAGATATGCCTAGCTGGTGGTCATATAAGGATGACTCCAGATATGCCTAGCTGGTGGTTATATGGATGACTCTAGATATGCTTAGCTGGTGGTCATATAAGGATGACTCCAGATATGCCTAGCTGGTGGTCATAAACGGATGACTCCAAATATGCTTAGCTGGTGGTCATAAAAGGATGACTCCAGATATACCTAGCTGGTGATCATATAAGGATGAATCCAGAAAGGCTTAGCTGGTGGTTATGTAAAAATGACTCCAAATATGCCTATCTGGTGGCCATATAAAGATGACTCCAGACATGCCTCTATGCATTCCCTACTGGGTAAGTATCCACCCCTGCAGCCTCTTTCAGAAAGTCTGGGCAAAGCATTCACATGTTCTTGCAGCAATATATGTTGCACGGTGAGATTGTTAGGCCCATTGACAATGCCATACTAACCGCCATGTACGACATGCTTGAGGGCGCCGTGGACCTATCTTTTTGTGTTTCTGGTTCGAGACCCCCGCGAACTGCTGGTAACTTCCTGGGGGCACATGAATAAATGGTGATCTGTGTTCTAACAACTGTACCATCAGTCATATTTGTCATGGAATATTCTAATCCACATATATAAATTATCAATTAAATATAAAGCCTAATAAATACATATAATAAAGAAAAGAGCAATGGTAAAATGACAGTGCTATCACAAAGAATGTACTCGAAATCCCCCTTGTTTTCTGCTTCGTCTGCAAATTGTAACGCTTTCACGTTGATAGTAAAGCTTACTGTATTATTACCCGCCTTCTTCAATGAAACGTGTGCTGTATTTCTTGGAAAAGCATTGAGACGTACTGCGTAATGACCTAAATTAACCCTAACATTAATTATACTGCGTTACCAAAACGAACGAACAGATGGACTAAAGGGATAAAAAGAGAAGGGAGAGGCAGAAAGCCGAACACTAAACCCGCTTCGCGCGATACACAATTACTACCATCACGCGTGTAAGTCTACATGCACTAATTTTTTTTCAGACGGACAGTGATAAAATACACTACCCTTTCCCAGAGTTAGGTTTATAAATCATAACAGACTCTTATTAGAAAAGACAACATTATATGGGTTTACGTTTGAACACATAACAGTACCCAGACAGCACATCTTCTAAACAGGAGATAGAAGAAATTGCATATTTTGAACGCAGCCACGTAGCTCCTTTAAATTAGTATTTTTGGGTTCCTTAGGGTTTGCTGACAAATAATATGTAAAACGTTACGCAAATAGTCCAGGAATTAATAAATTATACCCAAAATAAAATATTGGGGGTGCCTGACAGCATAAAATCATTTCTGCTCATAAAATTTTTTTTTATAACGTGTTTGAAAAAACCTTACGTTACATAAATAGCCTACCATGTAAACTCCAAATTGATTGGAGCGCAACAAATGAAAGCCTAACCACGATTGGTCGGGCTATAAATACTATCTTGGTTGTTAGGGGAGACGGGAAAAGATAACATTTTTTCAAACACTTGTCGAAACGTGGCTCATTGGCCAGTCTCGCTGATATACACACTTGGGAGCGTTAGTTCGAGACCACTAATTCAAATAAGCTTGATAAAGCGACAGTACGTTGAAGCTAGCTCACATTTTTGCTAAAATAAAAGCCTGGAACATAGGCAGAACGGAATTTGTGCCAGTTTGTGCCAGAATTCATTGCTAATCAACGTATCTGTGTTTATTTCCATGAAATTGTGGGACAGTGGTCTTGATGGTAGTGAGCAGCATCTGGTCAGAGATTTGCTGAATCCAGAGTCGGACAGCATACTCCTTGGTCTTTTTAGCTATCAGTGAGGTGTCTCCTGAGCCCAGAGGAGAATTCGAGCAGAGGAGTCCTTTCCTGCCGCCATCACGCCAGATAAGCGAATTGGCCAGCTGAGCTAAACATTATGTCCCCTCATCTTGAAATAACTTTATAAAAATACCATTCAGAGGGGAATTTACTTGTCTTAAAATCAGGAACTGTGAACATCTCCAATAATAGTCCCTAAAGACAAACTATTGAAGTCATGATGACAAATACCAACAGAGCTTGAACAAAACAAAACCAGTATTACCTCATTTTACTACTACACAACTGACACACATAGAACATTTGTACTAATATATGTCACTACAATATTCATATTAAATACATTCTGTACATAACTTGTAATTTAAATTGATTGTGATTCCTGGTTCCCTTGTAGTTGAATCAGGACACATATTCATTCATGCCAGTAATGAATACATGTTGTTATTTGAAAGTTTATCAGTGACTCTTTTAAGATATCTTTGTAGAGTGGTATATGTATGTGAGTGTCACAGTGTTGTCAAGAGTAGTGGATTAAATTAAATTGTTTATCTGTCTGTTGTTGTGACTTACACTTCACCATACTCATACCCTAGACACATAACGTAGCATCACACTATTCCAGAATAATTCTGACTGAGATATATAGATATGTGGCAGCAAGTAAGGTTATATATATAATATACTACTCTTATTAGATATATATATACCTTCACAGCTGATCTCAGTCAGTACACTAAGTCCCCTATAAATATTTATAACATCCCACTTCACCACATATATTGGGGTCTCGCTCTTGGGATTTTGAATCTTTAACTATTAAAAATATTGGGGGTAATTCACTTCAGGGAATATAAGAATTAAAAGGTATCCTTGGGTGGAATTAAATAAGGTTGAGCTCACGGTGCCTGTTTTGTCCATTAGAGATTGAATTGTTGGTTAGACATTGTATTAAGTTACATGATAGACAATGGCGGACCTGGCCAAATTTCGATCTGCTGCGGTTCAGACTGCAAAAGAGTTAGGATTAGATGGGCAAGTTATGGTTGCCTATGTCAAAACGGAATGTGACAAATTTATTGAACGCGAAGAAAGAAGATTAGAAAAAGAAGCCGAAAGAAGGTTAGAGGCTGAAAGGGAAATTAAGAAGTTACAATTTGAAGCTGAGGCTGAGACTAAGAGGTTGCAAGCTGAGGCTGAGACTAAGAGGTTGCAGATTGAGGCTGACAAAGAGGCTAAGAAATTGGAAGCAGAAAGAGAAGACAAAAGATTAGCTGCAGAAAGAGAAGAGAAGAGATTAGCTGCAGAGAGGGAAGCAGAAAAGGAGGAGAAGAGATTACAAAGGGAACATGAGTTACGACTAAGGGAGTTTGAGTTTCAAGGCCATGCTCCTGAAAATGGTGCCAGTCCCTTTGCCTCTGATGCTACGGTTACTCAAGGAGCCTCAATCTCAGCTATGAATTTTCATTTAGATCATTTTGTTGAGAAAGACGATGATATTGAGAGCTATATAAATAGGTACGAACTATTAGCTACCACGTATGGGTTAGAGAGAGAAAGGTGGAGCTTAAAGTTATCTCAGGGATTTCGTGGGGCAGCTTATGAAGTTTTTGCAAAAATGAGCAGAGGTGATCAGGAAAATTATGACATGCTAAAGCAGGCTCTTTTGTTAAGGTATGAAAAGAATGCAGAGTTTTACAGGAAAAAAATTTAGGAATGCTAAACTACTGTCAGGTGAAACCTATCACCAGTTCTCTGCACGAATCGAGACATACTTGGAGAAATGGACTTCTCTGGGGAAAACCCAAGATCTTAAGGAAATGGTCCTTATAGAGCAACTAAGAGAGTCCATGGCTCCAGACCTGAGAAAGTTTCTCATGGAACAAGGTGCAGAGAGGCTGGGTGAGTTGCTAAATGTTGCTGAAAGGTATCAAGCAGCTCAAGCAGAGGTAACAGGTAATAAAAAGAAACAGGTGGACAACTTTAGGGCATCACAGAACTTTAATAAATTTGATCCTAGGGATCAAAATAAAGGTAAGCACCAATTTGATAGGCCACGGTATGACAATAAAAATAAAGTCCCACAATTCGATGAAAGGAAATATGATGAAAGAAAATCTTTCAACCAAGGAAAAAGGTGGTGTAAAAATTGTCAGATGGACAATCATGACACTGACCGTTGCAGAAGGAAACCTGTGTATATGGCAACCCTTCAGGTCAGGTCGACCTCAAGACAGGAGGAGGATATTATGTTAGATACCACTCCAGAAGAGATGAGGAAGGCACAGGCTGGGGATAAAACACTCAAGCCTTGTTTCAGAAAATTGTCAACTTGTCATACAACTCCAGGCAAGGGAGATTTTTACATGAAAAACAAGTTGATGTATAGGAAGACTGGAACTAGATCCAAAGGTCAGGGACAACTGGTTCTTCCAAAAAGATACAGGACAGAATTAATAAGGAGCCTACATGTGAAACCAGATGGGGACCATGAGAAGATAGGTACCATTATTCAAAAGGTGGCTCACAATTATTATTGGCCCAAAGCAAGATGGGACATTGAGAATTTTGTAGAAAGGTGTAGCATAGCACATGAGGGAACACCCACCAGTGGGAACATGGATCAGGACCTGGACACGCCACGGGGCAAAATTAGGCCTGATAATAGAAAGAAATATAGATTTGATAAAGTGGACCAAATGGAATGGGAAGCCCCTTTTCACGGACAAGCTTCACTTAACTGTTTTACAATGGCCACTATGCGGAGAGTGCAAAAAGATGTCTTACCCCAGGATAAGCCGAAAATCCCTCAATCGGACTTAAACAAACTGGAGGAAGAGGATGCAGAGAGGAAATATCTCATCAAGAATTTTAAGAGGGGAGACAGCCCCAAAAGAAAAATTGGTAGCGGTCGTTTTGTGAATGAAAATTCTGGGAGGAAAAAATCATCACTATAAAGCTTCAAGTGGAAGAGACCATACCGGTGCATGGACAAATAGGTCCACACAATTAAAGGTCCATATGTAGCTTTGTTAAGAACGTGGACTGATGAAAAGGCAGAGGAAAACATTACATCTTCATACCAATCTGTGAATGAGCTGACCACTCGGTTAAAAACTGGCTGGAAACTTGCCAATGAAAATTTGAAACAAGCCAGGAAGAAACATGCTGCCTATTATAACAGGAAGGCGAAAGACAGAAATTTGGCTGTGGGAGAGAAGGTACTGCTTCTTTTGCCGGGAGTCAGAATAAGTTACAAATTGGATGGCAGGGTCCATATACAGTTCTAGAGAAGGTGTCTAGAACAAATTATAAGATAGATAAGAAGGGGAAAGAAAAAAATCTATCATGTGAATCTCCTGAAGAAATATTTGGAAAGAGAACATCAGGAAGAGACACACTTGTTGACCTTGTCCATCGCCATGGAGATGAAAAAAGGAACCACTTTCATCATTTGAATATCCATTACACCCCTGTGAGACAGCAGCACAGGTGAAAATCAGTACACATTTAACGAAAACTCAGAAAGAGAGAGTGCAACAGGTTCTAAATAATCATGCAGAGGTGTTAACAGACCGACCAGGGCATACAAACCTATTGGAATATGATATGAAACTCATAGACTCCACACCTGTCTGTATGAAACCATATTCGATTCCGTTTGCTAAGGAAAAAGCTTTGAAGGAAGAGATAGACTATCTGTTGAAGGAAGGAATTATTTCGCACAGTGAGTCTTCGTATAGTTCCGGTGTTGTACTTTTAAGGAAGCCCTCTGGAGAACATAGACTCTGTATAGATTACAGGAGACTGAATGCTATTACAGAAGGACAGGTGGATCCATTGCCGGATACAAATCAGCTGTTTTCCAGGCTAAATAAAGCTAAATATTTCTCAAAAGTGGATCTGAGTAAAGGATACTATCAGATTCCAGTAAAACCTGAGGTTAGACCATACCTAGCTTTTAGTACCTCAGAAGGACACTATGAGTTTAATAGATTGCCATTTGGATTGAAGAATGCGCCTAGTGTCTTCTCTAGAATGATGAGAAAATTATTGGATCCTCTGAATAATCCCTGTATAACAAATTTTATGGATGATATCCTTATAGCAAGAGAAACATTTGAGGAACACATTGACTCTCTGAACATGCTGTTTGATCGACTTAGGGAGGCAAATTTAACAGCCCGACCAACCAAATGTTGCGTTGGATGTAAAGAATTGGAATTTTTGGGACACACAGTTTATCAGGGAAACATGACCCCTGACCCAAAGAATTTAGAGAAACTACAGAAAGCCCCGAGACCACAAACCAAGAAGGACGTGAGATCCTTTGTCTCATTATGTGGTTTCTACCAGAAGTATATCAAAAACTTTAATTCCATATGTGCACCTTTAACGGAATTGACACGTAAAGGACTTCCAGATCGCATTACATGGACACCACAATGTGAAATGACTTACCAAGAATTGAAGGAAAAGCTCACAAGTAAACCCATTTTGAAATTACCTGACTTAAGTCAAGAATTCATAGTAAGGACGGATGCAAGTAATATTGGGCTAGGTGCAACTTTACTACAGAAATCAGATGCATTGGATGGGGAATTAAGCCCAGTGGCATATGCTAGCAGAAAGTTGAATAAAGCTGAAATCAACTACTCAACTAGCGAAAAAGAATGTCTTGCAGTAATATGGGCAATAAAGAAATTCAATATTTATCTATATGGGAAGGCATTTAAGTTGCAAACTGACCACAAACCTTTATCGTTTTTTAGCACAGGCTAAGCATGAGAACTCTAGGTTACTCCGATGGTCTTTGCTTCTGGCTCCATATAATTTTAGCATTGAATATATATCTGGAAAAACAAATCTGGGAGCGGATTTTTTAAGCCGCCATCCGTGTGATGAGAATCACCGTAAACCCCAGAAATAATAATAAATTTCTCTATGTGTATATAGAATAAAGGACTGACATATAATGTCTGTTTTAAGAGGGGAAGTGTCATGAAATATTCTAATCCACATATATAAATTATCAATTAAATATAAAGCCTAATAAATACATATAATAAAGAAAAGAGCAATGGTACAATGACAGTGCTATCACAAAGAATGTACTCGAAATCCCCCTTGTTTTCTGCTTCGTCTGCAAATTGTAACGCTTTCACGTTGATAGTAAAGCTTACTGTATTATTACCCGCCTTCTTCAATGAAACGTGTGCTGTATTTCTTGGAAAAGCATTGAGACGTACTGCGTAATGACCTAAATTAACCCTAACATTAATTATACTGCGTTACCAAAACGAACGAACAGATGGACTAAAGGGATAAAAAGAGAAGGGAGAGGCAGAAAGCCGAACACTAAACCCGCTTCGCGCGATACACAATTACTACCATCACGCGTGTAAGTCTACATGCACTAATTTTTTTTTCAGACGGACAGTGATAAAATACACTACCCTTTCCCAGAGTTAGGTTTATAATTCATAACAGACTCTTATTAGAAAAGACAACATTATATGGGTTTACGTTTGAACACATAACAGTACCCAGACAGCACATCTTCTAAACAGGAGATAGAAGAAATTGCATATTTTGAACGCAGCCACGTAGCTCCTTTAAATTAGTATTTTTGGGTTCCTTAGGGTTTGCTGACAAATAATATGTAAAACGTTACGCAAATAGTCCAGGAATTAATAAATTATACCCAAAATAAAATATTGGGGGTGCCTGACAGCATAAAATCATTTCTGCTCATAAAATTTTTTTTATAACGTGTTTGAAAAAACCTTACGTTACATAAATAGCCTACCATGTAAACTCCAAATTGATTGGAGCGCAACAAATGAAAGCCTAACCACGATTGGTCGGGTTATAAATACTATCTTGGTTGTTAGGGGAGACGGGAAAAGATAACATTTTTTCAAACACTTGTCGAAACGTGGCTCATTGGCCAGTCTCGCTGATATACACACTTGGGAGCGTTAGTTCGAGACCACTAATTCAAATAAGCTTGATAAAGCGACAGTACGTTGAAGCTAGCTCACATTTTTGCTAAAATAAAAGCCTGGAACATAGGCAGAACGGAATTTGTGCCAGTTTGTGCCAGAATTCATTGCTAATCAACGTATCTGTGTTTATTTCCATGAAATTGTGGGACAGTGGTCTTGATGGTAGTGAGCAGCATCTGATCAGAGATTTGCTGAATCCAGAGTCGGACAGCATACTCCTTGGTCTTTTTAGCTATCAGTGAGGTGTCTCCTGAGCCCAGAGGAGAATTCGAGCAGAGGAGTCCTTTCCTGCCGCCATCACGCCAGATAAGCGAATTGGCCAGCTGAGCTCAACATTATGTCCCCTCATCTTGAAATAACTTTATAAAAATACTATTCAGAGGGGAATTTACTTGTCTTAAAATCAGGAACTGTGAACATCTCCAATAATAGTCCCTAAAGACAAACTATTGAAGTCATGATGACAAATACCAACAGAGCTTGAACAAAACAAAACCAGTATTACCTCATTTTACTACTACACAACTGACACACATAGAACATTTGTAATAATATGTCACTACAATATTCATATTAAATACATTCTGTACATAACTTGTAATTTAAATTGATTGTGATTCCTGGTTCCCTTGTAGTTGAATCAGGACACATATTCATTCATGCCAGTAATGAATACATGTTGTTATTTGAAAGTTTATCAGTGACTCTTTTAAGATATCTTTGTAGAGTGGTATATGTATGTGAGTGTCACAGTGTTGTCAAGAGTAGTGGATTAAATTAAATTGTTTATCTGTCTGTTGTTGTGACTTACACTTCACCATACTCATACCCTAGACACATAACGTAGCATCACACTATTCCAGAATAATTCTGACTGAGATATATAGATATGTGGCAGCAAGTAAGGTTATATATATAATATACTACTCTTATTAGATATATATATACCTTCACAGCTGATCTCAGTCAGTACACTAAGTCCCCTATAAATATTTATAACATCCCACTTCACCACAATATTGTTATTATACCACTAATATAAAGTTGTACACGGGGCTGGGAATTTCATCGTGTCAAATAAGTTACCACAGAATCAAAACTTGATCATGCGATTAATAATATATTGTGTATGTAGCTGCCAGTCTTAGCATGTAAAAAAAAAAATGCAAAAAAAAATACAAGAAAAAAAAAAAAAAAAAAAAAAAAAAAAAAAAAAAAAAAAAAAAAAACAAAAAAAAAAAAAAAAAAAAAAAAAAAAAAAAAAAAAAAAAAAAAAAAAAAAAAAAAAAAAAAAAAAAAAAAAAAAAAAAAAAAAAAAAAAAAAAAAAAAAATATTACGTGGAAAAAAAAAAAAAATCGCCCATCAACGCAAATAAAAAAAAATAAAAAAAAATATCACAGAAAGTATTACATTTATTATGCGATCAATACAAAGTTGTTCATGAAGCTGGCAAACTCAACATGTAGAAGTAATTCCTACAGAAAGTAATACTTTTATTAAGCGATTATTATGACGTTATGCGTGAGGCTGGCAAACTGATCACGTAAAACACATTACAACAGAAACTACAACTGCAGGAGCATGTGACTGCTTTGTGCAGACTTCCTGCTCAGGAACCAGTGGCTGCATGCTCCGAATGATGCGCTAAGGTGAATGATAATGATGAACACCTTATTAAGACAAGTACATTTTGCGCTAATAGATTATCCCCGATTGTTTTTATTTCATTAAGTAATGCTTTGGATCTGGCCAGATCCACATCTCAGAAATGAGGTATCTGAGGTAGGTGAGTGAAGTAACAAGAAGAGACATGGTACGCAAGCAGATGATACGTCAAGGCCTAAAAACCCAACCCCTGCAGAACAGTCCCAACTAAGATGGTTTGGCCATGTCTGCAGAATGGGAGAAGATCGGCTACCACGACAAGCATGGGAAACTAAGAGCCAGGGATCCAGGCCCCCAGGACGACCCAGAGTCCGCTGGGAGGACAACATTAGACAATCGTTGAAGGACCGAGGACTAGAATGGAACCAGGCCAGGAGGAAGACAGCCGATAGGATAGTCTGGCGCTCTCTCTTCCAAACCTCTACACCTCACGGTAGAAGGGGAACGACTAAGTAAGTAAGTTTTAAAAAGGCACCACCCGTTGGTATAAAAAGGAAAATTAAATACAGCATAAATTCTTCTCTTCTCCATGTGTTATTTAGTCTTTCATCTACCTCTCTTTCCCTGTGGATTCCAGAACAAGGACTGCCTTGTAATGCTATCAACAGGTTTCCTCAATGTGTGTCTTATCCATCTCCAGCGTCTTCTTCTCAACACTTGTTCCACTGGCACTTGTCTGGTTCTTGTCATCAATTCCACATTTGTGATCTTGTCATACAACTTCCGTTTTTCAATTCTACGCAAGCATGAGGGGTTAGAGCGCTGGTCTCTCTCGGCAAAGTTGCTTATTCCAATTCACGATATCAACAAGCTCCAGTCTACCCAGATGTAAATGGGTACCTGACTTTGTTTTTGAGTTAGGGAAGGAAAAAGCAGAGAAGAAAGAACTGGTCACCCCACCACACCTCTCGATACCGGACATGTATAGTGAAGACTCAACACTTTACTCCCCTACTGCAGTATCAACAACGGGACTACCCTTTTATCTATTTATGTAAAACGCACTAGAAATTAATATATATTTTCTTTCAACTAATTTTAATACGCAGTCACACGTGATGAGTCATATATGGGATGCGAGGTCTTACGTGGGTTTAAACTCCAACCAAACACAGTACTCGATATAACCATTAAGAGGGTTGTGTTATTTAACAAGTTCGATCGCATTTAATTGTTAAATCCTCGACCTGGTCTGTTATTGTATTCTCAGAAACTTCGCGATTAAATTAACAGAACACGAACGTGTCGTCTGTAACATAGCCTGGGCTCTTCAAGTAACTCTCGTCTCCTGCATTTGCATTGTCTCTGTTACAAAAAAAGACAACATGTTTATCTATCTGTCGACTTGATAGGACTAGATGAGAAATCTGGAAGGTTTTACTCGCGTCTGCTGGAATTTGCTTTGGGATGAACTTCTGGAAGAAAATGCTTTTAACTTTTAGAGCTCGGGATTTGATTTGAAACTTCAGGTAGTTTTTTGGGGGCTTTGTTTTATGGTTAAATATTTCTCGTTAAAGGATAATGGTGCCATTGGTGTGTCTAATTGTTGTTGTTTGTTTCTCACTGTCTCTCTTCCTTCCTTCCTCTCTCTCACTCTCATTTCATCTCTCTCTCTCTCACACACTTTATCTATGTTTCTCTCTGTGTCTCTCTCTGTGTCTTTGTTTCTCTCTCTATGTCTCTCTGTGTCTCACTGTGTCTCTGTCTCTATGTGTGTCTCTCTCTGTGTCTCACAGTCACTGTGTCTCTCTGTGCGTCTGTCTTCTCTCTCTGTCTGTCTTTCTGTCTCTATCTGTGCGTCTGTCTTTCTCTGTGCGTCTGTCTTCTCTCTCTGTCTTTCTGTCTCTATCTGTGCGTCTGTCTGTCTTTCTCTGTGCGTCTGTCTGTCTCTTTCTGCCTCTATCTGTGCGTCTGTCTGTCTCTCTCTGTGTCTCTCTCTGCCTCTGTCTCTCTCTCTGCCTTTATGTCTCTGTCTGTGTTTCTCTCTGTGTCTCTTTCTGTCTCTCTGTGCGTATGTCTGTCTCTCTGTCTGTCTCTCTTTGTGCGTCTGTCTGTCTCTGTCTGTCTGTCATTCTCTATCTGTGCATCTGTCTGTCTGTCTCTGTGTCTCTCTCTACCTCTCTGTCTCTCTCTGCCTTTCTGTCTTTGTCTGTCTCTTTCTGTCTCTCTGTCTCTTTCTGTGCGTCTGTCTGTCTCTGTGCCTGTCTCTCTGTCTCTCTTTGTGCGTCTGTCTGTCTCTCTGTGTGTCTGTCTATGTGTCTCTCTCTGTGCGTCTGTCTGTCTCTCTGTCTCTCTCTGTGCGTCTGTCTGTCTCTCTGTCTGTCTCTCTTTGTGCGTCTCTCTGTCTCTCTGTCTATCTCTCTCTGTGCGTCTGTCTGTCTCTCTGTCTGTCTCTCTTTGTGGGTCTGTCTGTCTCTCTGTCTCTCTCTGTCTGTCTCTCTGTCTGTCTGTCTCTCTCTGTGCGTCTGTCTGTCTCTCTGTCTGTCTCTCTGTCTCTCTTTGTGCGTCTGTCTGTCTCTCTATATGTCTGTCTGTCTCTGTGTCTCTCTCAGCTTCTCTGTCTCTCTCTCAATTTGAACTATTCTTTGATCCTAATGATAGCGTCTTTGTTGCTGTTGAGTTATTCTGTCGCACTAGGCGACTCGCCGCGTGTGGGTCCCCGGGGATCTCTGGTTAGACAGAAAGAGTAGGACTACCGCCTCATCAGGCATGTCGTAAGAGGCTACAAACATGAGGTTGTGCATGAGTCTGGCAACCTCATCATGTATAACATATTGCTATAGAAACCGTTGCTACGTGACCACATGAACGGTGTCATGTAGGCTTCCTACAAGTAGCCCAGCTGCAGGGGCGGCTCTGTGTTCTATACGGACGCAAATACGGGGGGGGGGGGGGGGAATAAGAAGACTATAAGACAGCCAGGACCTACCACAGATGTCAAAATTATGACATTTCATTCATTAGTGGGTGGAATTTGTCATTCTCATCGTTGCGGACAGATGATTGATTAAATAGATAACTATACAGAAAAAAAAATCCTGTTGGCCGACTGGTTAGAGCGCTGTTCTCTCGTAGCACACGTACCTTGTTTGGAACAAAATCCTGTGGCGTCATGCTCTAGTCTACTCAACTGTAATTTGGTACCTGAGTCGGCTCTTGAGTTAGAGAAGGCAAAGGCTGCGTGTAAAGGGAACTAGTCACCCCCCACCTCTCGATGCTGGACCTAGTATAATGAAGTCTCCAACACTTCACTCCACTACGGCTGTATCCGCTATGAGATTACCTTTAACTATTTGTTCATTAAGATAGACAGATTTACAGATAAATGTACCACATGTTCATAGATAGACAAACAGAGAGAGACGAATGGATGGACGGATGGATTGATGGATGGATAAATGATCGGATACATGGATGAATAGAAGAATGAATGGATGGATATATGGAGAGAAGGAGGGATTTATGGATAAACGGATGTATGGATAGATGCAATGATTGTTGGATAAATGGATGCATGTTGATAGCTGGATGGAGGGAGGAATGGATAAATGGATGGATAGATGGATTAATGGATGAATTGACGGATGGATGGATTGAGGATGGATAAATGGGTGAATGGGAAGAGGATTGATTAGGTATGTAGGTCAGTAAATAGGTAGGTGGATGGGTGGGTAAGTTGATAGGAAGGTAGAAAGGTAGGTAAGAGGGTAGGTAGATATATGGGTGAGTAGGTATAGCGGTCGGTAGTTAGGTCGATAGGTAAGCAAGTAGGTAGGTGGGTGAGTAGGTAGGTAGGTGGGTGGTTAAGTATGTAGTTAGGAAGGAAGGAAGGTAGGTACGTAGGTAGGTGGGTGAGTAGGTGAGTGAGTAGGTATGTAGGTGTGTGAGTAGGTACGAAGGTGGGTGGGCTGGCTGATCAGGTGATTGATTGACTGACTGATTTATGTATTGTGTAATTCGTGTCGTAGTTACACATGAAGGTAGGTGGTTGTGTCTTTCACGTGAGTGTTGAGGTCAAGTCTGTACATTGTTAGATTAGATAGACGACACGTATATATGCAGGTTTAAAATATTTAGGGCAGTAGGTAGATTTGTAGATCAGATCTAGGTTAGACAGGTATATTCATCATCATCATCTTATTTAATTGTCTATGGTTCTTACGACGCATGCAACCTCCTCTGCTGCTAACCCACTTATCGGAAGTCTGCACCAGGCAGTCAGATCACGTGAACTTGCTGTGGTAGTTTCTGGAGCATTTTATCTTACATGATGAGTTTGCCAGTCCCATGCACAACCTCCTAATTATCGCCTTTTACGACATGCCTGAGGTGCAGTGGGGTTATTCTTTCTTTGTCTCTTCAGAGACTCCCCCCCCCCCCTGGGCAAAACAGGTATATAGTAGGTAATAATACAGTTATGTTGATAAGTGTTACATGCATTGGTTGGAAAGTATTATGTTGTTAAGTTGTAGGTAGACATATAGTTAGGTTGGTAGTTGTGTATGTAGTTAAGTTGTTAGTTTTTTTGTGTAGTTAGATTGGTAGATGTTTTGTAGTTAGGTTGGTGGGAATTATGTAGATAGATTGGTAGTTATTATTTAGTTAAGTTGATAAGTATCGTATAGATAGGTTGGTAGGTATTATGTAGTTAGGTTGGTAAGTGTGTATGTTGTTAGGCTGGTAGGAATGATTGCATGGCTGACGAATGTTCAATAGTAACTTGGATCAAAGACAGGGTTGTTAATATTTCCTCATCCTTGCAGGTTATTGTAAAGCCCATGCAATCCCTGGCCAGACGTCCTCGGATCTGGTTGAAGATAGCCATTGCCTGGACGCTGAGTTTGATCTTTCCCATCCCTCAGCTCTTCATTTTCGTCCAGTATGACAACGGTTTCAAGTATGACGGGACGCCGAAGAGAATCTGCGGAAGCCGAGGGTATACAGCTTCATGGCAGCGAAAAGTGTACTTCACCTATACAACCATCTATATCCTAGTAGTGCCTATGATTATTATGTTGTACTGCTATACAAAAATCATCCGGGTTGTTTGGATACGAGCGAAGAACGAGACCCGAAAACGTCCCTTGTGTTTGACACACTCAGCGCTGGATAGATCTTCCAACTCATCTACTCCACCAAAGAATTCATCAGATAACGCTAAAGAAATTTGTTCGAGTACCGAAAACAGCGAAATTGGATGTGGTTGTGAAGGGGGAGCAAAGGTAAAAATGAGTTCAAAAAATCCCAAAAGTGTACGGTGGGCACGGAATATAAATGACAGCAAAGTTTTTAACGAAAGTGCGTCAGAAACGGATAGAAAGTTCAGAGTTCAAGGTCAAACTGAAGAAGATTTTAACGCAGGGTCTCCAAGGATGAGCGTCCGTAGGAGTCTTGTAACGGCGTCCAAGCGGCGTGTTCTAGTTATGACGCTCACTGTGGTAATTAGTTTCCTGGTATGTCACACGCCTTACTTCGTTGTCACACTTGTTAGAATTTACAGTGACTACCAGATGAAACTAGAAAAGGTTATGTTTGTTAGTGAATTCTTAGTTATGGTTCACAGTACCTTAAATCCAGTTCTGTACGGCCTTTTCACACTTAGACAGTACCATTTAAAATACATCTTTTCACTTCTAACGTGCACACCACATCCTCAAGGCCATCGTCTTAGACAATACTCACAGGAAAGAAATAAACTCTTCACAAACGTCCGCTCTAAACTAGGAAACATTAGCAGCAGTAATACCACCACAACTACTTTTATGAACAGTTGCAACAGCACGCATACTGACCCTTTGTTGGGTCGTAAGAAAGGAACCGTCATTGGACAATCGCCTTTCAAAAATGCATCTGCTGCAGCATTGTCGTCATCTACAAATATCCTGGCCAGATTTCGCAGCAAGTCTAAACCAAACTTTACTCGAAAATTGATACAACATCCACAAACTTCTATTTTATTTGCTAACAGTGACGCAATCAGTCTAACACAGCAACGTCGAGACACGTCAAAGAACCCAGACGTTGGATCTCAATCTTCGATCTCTACATCATCCGATCTCATACCTCAATGCACGTTCATTGCAAATTCACATCTCCTAAAAAACAATGGTTCCGTTTCGCCTTCAATTAACAGCTATAAAAGGGAAGTCAGTTTGGGTTGCAATGGCGGAAGTGATGTGAAAACACGTTTAAGGTTCCCAGACGTCGACTGTGAACTCATTCGAAATGTGAACGCTCTTCCGTTGTCCACCGTAGACGATGACAAGAAGGTTGGATCATCGACCAGAGTTTGATTCGCCCGGATGATATTCTCATGTTGGCTTATTCGATTTTTGTTCATGTTTGTTGAATTTGATGTTATCATGCTATGTTCTTCACATTTAAGAGCTCTTATAAATTGATCCCTGATTTCGATCCTCATTGAAGGGATCCAATAAAAACATGGCAGAATATTTGTCGCATTCGTGTGAAGATGTGAAAGGTCAGCCTGGATCTCGCTTAGTGACTTATACAGAAGATGTGTTGGTTTAATGTTTACAAATGAAATCCAGGAAGTAGGGTGTCCGCCTCAAGCATGTCGTAGAAGGCGACTATTATGAGGTTGTGCATGAGACTGGAATCATCATCATCATCTCAAACACATAGCCACAGAAACCACAGCTGTAGGAGCATGTAAATGCTTGGCCCAAGCTTCCTGCAAGGTGGCGTCTAAAGTGGTCGCCCCATACTTCATAAGGAGCGTAGTGGAAGATGATGGTGGAGGTGGTGACAGTTATGGTGACGATGATGATGATGGTGGAGGTGGTGGCGACAGTTATGGTGACGATGATGCTGATGATGATGGTGGAGGTGGTGGTGACAGTTATGGTGACGATGATGCTGATGATGATGGTGGAGGTGGTGGTGACAGTTATGGTGACGATGATGCTGATGATGATGGTGGAGGTGGTGGTGACAGTTATGGTGACGATGATGCTGATGATGATGGTGGAGGTGGTGGTGACAGTTATGGTGACGATGATGCTGATGATGATGGTGGAGGTGGTAGTGACAGTTATGGTGACGATGATGCTGATGATGATGGTGGAGGTAGTGGTGACAGTTATGGTGACGATGATGCTGATGATGATGGTGGAGGTGGTGGTGACAGTTATGGTGACGATGATATGATGGCTGGGCTTCCCGATTTTGATGGAACAGTTCTGTTGTTGCTGTCGGTCCTATTGTCCCGGCGAATGTAAAACGGGACAGTATATTATCTTGTTCATCCTGTTTTAGCGGGAATTTGAAGCACCCTTTACTTGGACTCGAAATAAATCAATCTTCTGTTGTTCGCTCCTGACAAAGCATGTAGCTACAACTGCGGCTTGTAAGACTGGAAGAATCCTGAATCAAAAGACGTGTTCCTGAAGCTGTGGTTTCTGTAGCTGTTAGTTTGACATAATGACGTTACCAGCCTCATGTACAAGGTCAAGGGGGTCCCATAGCAGATACTGTCTTAGGGGAGCGAAGTGTTAGAGACTTCACCATACTAGCTCTAGCGTCGAGAGGTGGGGTGATCAGATCCCTTCCTCGCTGCTTTTTTCTTCCTTAACTCAAAGAGCAAATTCAGGTACCCATTTACAGCTGGGTAGACTGGAATTTGTCGGTACCGTGGTTCGAACCGGGCATCTTTGCCGCGAGAGAGGAGCACTCTAACCACTCTGCCAGTTGGACGCTCCAGCCTCATGTCAAACCACAAAATAGTCGGCTTTTACGACATGCTTGATGCAGCAGTGGAACAAGAGATCAGAAGACGGCAATGATGATGATAAGGACACACATTGAGGAAACTTGTTGATAGCATTAAAAGGCGGTCATTCTTCTGGAATATCCAGGGTAAAAGACGCAGAAGTAGACCAAACAATACATGGAGAAGAGAATTCCAGACATAAATAAAAGGGATGAGCAAAAAATGGAAAAAGCTGTAGTGGATGGCACGTGGCCAAGAAGACTTGATATTGGGAAGTGATTGTTGTTGTTGGTCAGAATCAACATCACTACACTCCGGGATAACCCATAGGTGCTCAATCTCCCTCAGCGAATGTCGAAGGGTATGTATGCTAATTGTTCCTGTTGCGCGCTGGCTGTATACACGCCGGATGCATCCTTTCATTCGTCAATCCCTGCTGGTTTTACGTATGATGCCGAATTCCAGCAATCTTAACCTTGATTGCAGTGTCATTCTCTAACAGGCGATCATTATGTCCTCATGCCGTGGTCATCCATTATGGATTTTCCGAATCATGGATTGTGAGTCTGATACAATAACTGCCCTTGTTAATGAAGTGTCAGACAGCCACCTTAGGGCTACAGTAGCTGCCTATATCTCAATTCTCATGCTGGAGGTTGTTGTCATGTCAGTGGGAAGTTGAAGGGTGATGATGTAGCAGAGGCACTAAACCTATTCGTTCATATCTATTCAGAGACCCCCGGGAAATACCTGGGGCTCGTGTGACCGGATGGCCTACTAAGATAGCATTATTCGTGCTAACTAACCCATTAGAATAAGTATAAACAAAACCTAAGTAGAAATCCTTAGCGCCGGCCCTGGATTTCATAAAGATATTTTCAGTAACATAAAAGCTATTTATAAACGGAAACATAATTGTTTTCGTAGACGGCCAGCCTTTTTTGGCGGGAGTTGCATAGCAACGATTGACGTCATCTCATTTTCATATGCTTATGTTAAGTAAAAACTGGTGCGGGGACTTGCCACTTTCGATTGGTTGTAAAAATCATAGGGAATTATTTCATTTGCTTCCTACTTAACAAAAAATGTAACTAAGCCTATGCAAATGAGATGACGTCAATCGTTGCTGTGCAACTCCCGCCAAAAAAGGCTGGCCGTCTACGAAAACAATTTAGTTTCCGTTTATAAATAGCTTTTATGTTACTGAAAATATCTTTATGAAATCCAGGGCCGGCGCTAAGGATTTCTACTTAGGTTTTGTTTATACTTATTCTAATGGGTTAATTAGCACGAATAATGCTATCGTAGTAGGCCATCCAGTCACACTCGAATTGAATGGTAATGTAAAACATAAACATTCTAACCTAGTTAACAGAAAGAAATAGTAGTAATCACCTTTGAGGAGAAACATTGCCAAATCTCGAAACAAACAAAAATTTCACTCAAACAATTTCCTTGCTTCAAACCACTCTTTATCATCGGGAAGTCGGAGTGGCTACGAGGTATGGTGTCTGTCTCTAATTCTAAAGGTATCAGGTTCGCTCCCAGTTCAGGGAATATAATTTATGGACATTTTTTTCAGAGCCAGTGGTTTCAAATGATGTGGTACTCACCCCTGATCTCCTGGGTAGTGAGGTTGAATGTCTAGCCTTCTCGGATAAGAGCAAAAAAAATAGGAGGTCTCGTGTGCAAGTTGCGCACATTAAAAATCCCTCAGCAGCTGGAAATCGTAAAGAGTAGCCATACGGCCGCTGCCGTGGCAAAATTGAAAAATTAGAAAACCTACCCACCATAAAAATATTTATAGAATGTTTGATTCATGTATACACACATTTTGATCTTCGCCGGTACTACACAGTTCATGCGCTGTGCTGAGATCTTCCTTGTTTCATCTAAGCGAGGCGATTGGAGCACTGATGGAGTTGTCCGTGTGCGTTGAAGATGGTCCTTAAACCAAAACCAAACGAAACCTCATCATCATCAGGTGCCATCTTAACATCGAAGGTTGTCTGCAATAGATCCTCAACATCTTCTATTTCTTGTCTTGATGGTACACTCTGATAGACTCTTTCCTGTCCATCTCTTTATGTTATCTTCCCACTTTTAGCGCTGTCTTCCTCTTGCAAACACCTAGGAATACTAAAATTATTTCTCTTTCTTTAAAGGCATCACAGAAATAAAGTACACAATAGGAGTCGCGCTAGCGTAGTGGTTACCACACTGCGCTGGCGACCGGGTGACCCATGATCAAACCCGGGCGAGGACATTTGAAGATTTTTCGTCGACCGGGATTTGGACTGGATTAACTCGAGCCCTGGCGACACATTTGAAGTAGTGTCGTCGCCCAGGGATAGGCGGCTCCTGAGCCGACCCAGCTCTAATGGGTACCTCCGAAATCGGCGAGTATCTGCCTGAATGGCGAGGGACACCTGTCTCTGTGCAAGAAAAAATGGATACTCACGTAAAACCAGTCTCAGGTTAAACATACTAACCTGAGATTTCGCCTCGAGTAATAGCGGGCGAACGAAAAAAAAAAAAGTACACAACAGTATAAGACAATCAAAAACAGTGTTTCAAAAGCGAACAGCATTGTCAATAATAATAACGTTTTGTCAGTTGACGTCAGATACAATCGTTGACTATCACATTTTAAAAGTCACCACCATCACTCTTTACTCCCTCATGGAGCATAGGCGTTCAGCAAATACTTGCCCTTCCCTCCTGTTATTTTCCATCCGATTAAGGTCGGTCCATGCCATCTTATCGCTTTTATGTTAGACTCCAGTTCTCGTTTCCATGTTTTGAAGTTTCCATAACAGACTCCCTTGTAATACTATCAGCGGGATTCCTTAGCGTGCGCCCTATCCAAATCTAGCGTCATATCCTTACATCTTGTTCCACTGGTGTCTGTCACGCCGTAATAAACACCAGGAAAAAACACCCACCTAAGGCCTATCATCTCAAGGTCACACTCCCATGGTCAGTTATGACTGGTAGGGGCTACACGCTATGTGTCTAGTTCCTTCCAGCAGTTCAACATTGAGGATCTTATCTTACGATTTCAGTTCTTTCGTTCTACTCAAGCACCCATTTATGAATGTATGTATCTTTTCACTGCCCATTTTGTTCTTCGGGTTTCAGAGCCATACAACTCTTATAATAAAGTGAGCGATATGTCTCAAGTTTCTCTTACAACCATGCAGGTTATCCCTCAAATGGATTAGTAGAAGTAATAGCCCCCCCCCCCCCCCCACTTTTTCAGTCAAAGCTGACTATGGAAATACAACCCTGATAGAATCAGCAGTGTTTTCAATCACTTCCCATGCTGTCTGTTTAGCTCGTATTATGATAACAAGTAAAACAAATGGCAGGACAAAGATAGAATTAACTGTGCCCTCAATCTCTTCCCATGCCATCTGGTTAGCTCGTATTATGATAACAGGCAAAAAATATGGCAGGACAAAGATAGAATTAACTGTGCCCTCAATCTCTTCCCATGCCATCTGGTTAGCTCGTATTATGATAACAGGCAAAACAAATGGGATAACAAAGATAGAATCAACAGTCTCTTCAATCACTTCACATGCCATCTGGTTACCTCGTCTGTGTATTTACCTTTACCTTTCTTTGTTTCTCTTTGAGTTCAATCAAATGCTTGCTTGCAACGATGTATCCAAAGAATTTTGTGTTCGCCTTTTCGTGTTGAATGTTTGTCGACTTTCTTCTGTTTTTTTGTGGAAATTTATCATTTGGTATTCAGGCTGTCGGAAGAATCCATTGAATCTTTCATTTCAATATTTATCATCATCACCTATCAGCGCCCCAAGGAACATAGACGTTCAACAAACATATATCAGGTCTTCCTGTCACGTGCCATCACTCAAGTTCTTTCATTGGCTTGTTTATATCCTTCATGTCTGTCTCCACTTCTCTTTCCCATGTATTTCTTGGTCTCCCTCAGCCTATCTTACCCTCTCTACCTTTCGGGGGTTTTCCAGAATAAGGACTGCCTTGTAACGCTGTCAGTAGGTTTCATCAATGTATGTCCTATCCATCTCCATCGTCAGCTTCTCATCTCTTGAAGACGAGAATATTATCATAAACATTTCCTTGTTTCATTCCTTATAAAGCATGGAGCCACCTTTGCCTTCCTTGAGGAAATCTACGTCAAGGCACATCCTCTTACAGGGGTGGTTTCTTCAGCAACCTGTTTTACACAATAAGATTGCGCGGAGCCCGTACACAACCTCATTTCAGTTGCCTGATACGACATGCCCGAAGAGGCAGTAGTCATATTATTTCGTTACTCGTTAGAGATGCCCAGAACCTACACCGGGTTGAGTTGAATATAAAGGTTAAAAAAGATAGTGCAGAACTGATACTGCCGTAGGAGAATCAGGAGTTAGCGATTTCGCTATACTAGGTCCAGCTTCATGAGGTGGAGTGACCAGTTAACTTCTTCATGTCTTTGTCTTCCCTAACTCACGAGCAGAAACAGGTACCAATTTACAGCTGGGTAGATTTTAGCATAATGCTGCTAGGTTTCATTCTCGGAACACAGTAACTTTGCCGCGTGAGGTAAGCGATCTAACTGCTTGACCAATCGCATGTCACTAGCTGAATATATTATGTAACAATGCAAGACACAGATTGCGGTATTTATACCAACTCAAGGACTGAAAAGTGTCAATCCTAATTTATTGCTGTCAAACATGGACAGCAACGAAAACAACGACCAAGAAGTTACCTGCTTACGGACTGGTCACGACAGGTTGATGTACCATCATATCACGTGGTACAGGACTGGTCACGACAGGTTGATGTACCATCATATCACGTGGTACAGGACTGGTCACGACAGGTTGATGTACCATCATATCACGTGGTACAGGACTGGTCACGACAGGTTGATGTACCATCATATCACGGGTACAGGACTGGTCACGACAGATTGATGTACCATCATATCACGGGTACAGGACTGGTCACGACAGGTTGATGTACCATCATATCACGTGGTACAGGACTGGTCACGACAGGTTGATGTACCATCATATCACGGGTACAGGACTGGTCACGACAGATTGATGTACCATCATATCACGGGTACAGGACTGGTCACGACAGATTGATGTACCATCATATCACGGGTACAGGACTGGTCACGACAAGTTGATGTACCATCATATCACGTGGTACAGGACTGGTCACGACAGGTTGATGTACCATCATATCACGGGTACAGGACTGGTCACGACAGGTTGATGTACCATCATATCACGGGTACAGGACTGGTCACGACAGGTTGATGTACCATCATATCACGGGTACAGGACTGGCCACGACAGGTTGATGTACCATCATATCACGGGTACAGGACTGGTCACGACAGGTTGATGTACCATCATATCACGTGGTACAGGACTGGTCACGACAGGTTGATGTACCATCATATCACGTGGTACAGGACTGGTCACGACAGGTTGATGTACCATCATATCACGGGTACAGGACTGGTCACGACAGGTTGATGTACGATCATATCACGTGGTACAGGACTGGTCACGACAGGTTGATGTACCATCATATCACGGGTACAGGACTGGTCACGACAGGTTGATGTACCATCATATCACGGGTACAGGACTGGTCACGACAGATTGATGTACCATCATATCACGGGTACAGGACTGGTCACGACAGGTTGATGTACCATCATATCACGGGTACAGGACTGGTCACGACAGGTTGATGTACCATCATATCACGGGTACAGGACTGGTCACGACAGATTGATGTACCATCCAGGTTGATGTACCATCATATCACGGGTACAGGACTGGTCACGACAGGTTGATGTACCATCATATCACGGGTACAGGACTGGTCACGACAGGTTGATGTACCATCATATCACGGGTACAGGACTGGTCACGACAGGTTGATGTACCATCATATCACGGGTACAGGACTGGTCACGACAGGTTGATGTACCATCATATCACGGGTACAGGACTGGTCACGACAGGTTGATGTACCATCATATCACGGGTACAGGACTGGTCACGACAGGTTGATGTACCATCATATCACGTGGTACAAGACTGGTCACGACAGGTTGATGTACCATCATATCACGGGTAGGACTGGTCATTAATGTAGAATTCTGAGGGCGAACAAGAAAGAAGAAGATGCCTGTCATAAATAGGTGCTTAGTGTAAAATAGAAAGATTAAAATGGTATGACAAGATCGTTAATGTAGAACTGATGTAGAACTGATGACATGAACAAGACAAATGCCAATGGAACAAGAGATGAGAAGAAGACGCTGGTGATGGATGGGACACACATTGAGGAGACCTGTTGATAGCATTACAAGGCAGTCCTTGAATCCACAGGGTACGAGAGGTCGAAGGCGACAAAAGAACACACGGCACAGACAACTGGAGACAGACATTTTTTTTTTTTTTCGTTCGCTCAGCCAACTCTCAGAACTCTGGCAATTTTGAGCGGTAATCACGTTGTGTCGTGGTTTACAGCTATGCTGCGATATCTGCGCCTTTCGGTCCGACACATCCGATTTCAGCAAGCACATTTTACGGGTTTGCTTCCATGCCACCTTACGCTTATATAGTATGCTATACCTCATGTCCATACAATAGTTCAGTGAGGTGACTGCACAAGTGAGCGACATCGGAGACGCAACTGTGCCTCAGATCTGGGAGGCCCCCGCTTCTGGGAACACCACACACAGCCAATTGAGGCAACGGTCGCCGTGGAAGGAGACAGACATGAAGGAGATGTAGAAGGCACGGCACAGACAACTGGAGACAGACATGAAGGAGATGTAGAAGGCACGGCACAGACAACTGGAGACAAACATGAAGGAGATGTAGAAGACACGGCACAGACAACTGGAGACAGACATGAAGGAGATGTAGAAGACATGGCACAGACAACTGGAGACAAACATGAAGGAGATGTAGAAGGCACGGCACAGACAACTGGAGACAAACATGAAGGAGATGTAGAAGACACGGCACAGACAACTGAAGACAGACGTGATTGAGATGTAGAAGACACGGCACAGACAACTGGAGACAGACGTGAAGGAGATGTAGAAGACACGGCACAGACAACTGAAGACAGACATGATGGAGATGTAGAAGACACGGCACAGACAACTGGAGACAGACATGATGGAGATGTAGAAGACACGACACCGACAACTGGAGACAGACATAAAGGAGATGTAGAAGACACGACACAGACAACTGGAGACAGACATAAAGGAGATGTAGAAGACACGGCACAGACAACTGAAGACAGACATGATGGAGATGTAGAAGACACAACACCGACAACTGGAGACAGACATGATGGAGATGTAGAAGACACGACACCGACAACTGGAGACAGACATAAAGGAGATGTAGAAGACACGACACAGACAACTGGAGACAGACATAAAGGAGATGTAGAAGACACGACACAGACAACTGGAGACAGGCATAAAGGAGATGTAGAAGACACAACACAGACAACTGGAGACAGACATAAAGGAGATGTAGAAGACACGGCACAGACAACTGGAGACAGACATAAAGGAGATGTAGAAGACACGGCACAGACAACTGGAGACAGACGTAAAGGAGATGTAGAAGACACGGCACAGACAACTGGAGACAGACATAAAGGAGATGTAGAAGACACAACACAGACAACTGGAGACAGACATGAAGGAGATGTAGAAGACACGGCACAGACAACTGGAGACAGACATAAAGGAGATGTAGAAGACACGGCACAGACAACTGGAGACAGACATAAAGGAGATGTAGAAGACACAACACAGACAACTGAAGACAGACATAAAGGAGATGTAGAAGACACGGCACAGACAACTGGAGACAGACATAAAGGAGATGTAGAAGACACGGCACAGACAACTGGAGACAGACATAAAGGAGATGTAGAAGACACAACACAGACAACTGGAGACAGACATAAAGGAGATGTAGAAGACACGGCACAGACAACTGGAGACAGACATAAAGGAGATGTAGAAGACACGACACAGACAACTGGAGACAGACATAAAGGAGATGTAGAAGACACAACACAGACAACTGGAGACAGACATAAAGGAGATGTAGAAGACACGGCACAGACAACTGGAGATAGACATAAAGGAGATGTAGAAGACACAACACAGACAACTGGAGACAGACATAAAGGAGATGTAGAAGACACGGCACAGACAACTGAAGACAGACATGATGGAGATGTAGAAGACACGACACTGACAACTGGAGACAGACATGATGGAGATGTAGAAGACACGGCACAGACAACTGGAGACAGACATAAAGGAGATGTAGAAGACACGGCACAGACATAAAGGAGATGTAGAAGACACGGCACAGACAACTGGAGACAGACATGAAGGAGATGTAGAAGACACAACACAGACAACTGGAGACAGACATAAAGGAGATGTAGAAGACACAACACAGACAACTGGAGACAGACATAAAGGAGATGTAGAAGACACGACACAGACAACTGGAGACAGACATAAAGGAGATGTAGAAGACACAACACAGACAACTGGAGACAGACATAAAGGAGATGTAGAAGACACGACACAGACAACTGGAGACAGACATAAAGGAGATGTAGAAGACACGGCACAGACAACTGGAGACAGACATGAAGGAGATGTAGAAGACACGGCACAGACATAAAGGAGATGTAGAAGACACAGAAAGACCTTGATGTGATGGTACGAGACAGGAAGACTTGGCATCAGTTTTTGAAGGTCTACGCTCCTTGCGAAGATGAAAGATGAAGAATTATACCAAACAATGGATTGAAAAGATACCTTTTCCAAATTACATTTTAAATCATCTTTGGGAAGAAAAAAATTTTCACAAACAGAATGTTTATATTTATATTTGTTTTTGACCGTGATACACAACAGAGTTTAAAACCTACAAAAGTAAACGATAATAGACAATGCGTCCTTACAAGGACGAATAACAAAAAGAATCATCACATTACGTCTACAAGGCAACAAAACCCAGAGGAGTAATTTTCAAATATTGAAAATACGATATCATTTTATATTAAGCACACTCAAAGAAATTAAACCTTTGAAAAGCATATTTGTCTAGCTTTTGAACACAAGTTTTCTTTTGAACGTAATATCCTACACAATTTGTATGCCAAAGTGGGGTGTGGTCTAGACATGATAAATATGACCCAATAAATTGGATAAAGTTGGGGAAGGTTTTATTTTCTTGACGTGAGCTAAATTTCGTGGTCTAATTTGACAAAATATGAATTACCCGAGTGTCATACTTTTATTTCATATTTGGCATGCCTGTCAAAAAATAAGTCTCCAACATAAAAAATTTTTATATATTTTCTTTTAAAATATCCATATATAGTTTCGCTATTTCTCGTATTTACTACAGACATCGACTATTCTACTATAACTATTGAAGCTTCCTACTTCCACTTTTTGTAAATCTATTTATACTTTTTGTAATTTCAAAAATCTGTTATAGTTTTTGTTCACCGGAGAAAATTCTTATTCCATTCAGTTTTGTCCTGATTCCCTCTGTCAGTTTTTGTAATATTGTGTATCGTGTCTTGATAATCATAGAAAATTGGGAGAGAACATTACCGGGCAAATAGATTATAAGCTCGGAATATATACGGAAAATCAGATAACAGGAAAACGAAAGAGAGAAAAATAGACATTTTCAATACAAGGATGCGAACAGAGTTGTCCAAATAGCAAGATGGATTAACTTGCAAGCAGCATACGGGTCGGAAGATGTAACATAATTCTGTCAATAAAAGAGTGTTGGGAAAATCTTCACGCGGTGAGACTGGTGGAGAAGGAAATATGATAGCTCAGACTGTCAGTTGGCTTATAGGTTGATAATTGGGATAATACTGATGATCACGAGGAAGAGGATGATGAAAGATGATGATGGTGGGGGCGGTCGTGATGATGATGGCAGTGATTATTGGTTCTTGTAATGATGATGATGGTGATAAGGGTGGTTATATTGGTGAAGTTGATGATGATGGTGATAAGGGTGGTTATATTGGTGAAGTTGATGATGATGATAACGATGATGATTGGTTCTTGTAATGATGATGATGGTGATAAGGGTAGTTATTTTGGTGAAGTTGATGATGATGGTGATAAGGGTGGTTATATTGGTGAAGTTGATGATGATGAGGATGGTGACTATGCGGAAGATGATGATGGAGGTGATGAGTATGAAGGTGGTGATTATGATGATAACGAGGATGATGATGATACCAATAACAAGAGTAGTCTATAGATGTTTGTTTGTCGTAGCAAAACTTTTATTCCTAATCTGCTGTCATCACTATTCCCTCCTTTATAACCTCCGGCCACACGCCTTTGGCGCGCGCTGACACACAGCCACACTAACATAATCCCTTACTCACGCAATCGTCAACATTACAAACCTAATCGTCAAACTCTTGCGCGTGCCTGAACGTTCTGTTCGGTTGTGCATCTGCTTTAATTATAAATGGCATGCGTCGCGTGCACGTCAAAGAACGGACGATCCTCAGAATCATTCTGCCTATATTTGTAGCAAGCCAATCACATTCCACCTCTGTCTGTAGATTCTGTGCACGAAAGCAGGGGGGTTCGGTGCATTCATCACATTTTTTGACGCAGTAATGTAGAAGTTTGCACCAAAATGATTACAGTTTTTAAAATATCCGCTGTAGCAATTTTTTTGTTGTTTTTTTTTTTTTTTTTGTTGCAAATTTGCGAAAGTACAGTACTTGTCAGAAAGGTACGGAGTACGTGGTTCCAGAATAAGGTCGCATTAATCAAACTCGTATTTTTCCAGTCAGTTTAAACATTTACAAGTTATAACCCCTGGTTTTGAACGTGGGTGCCATAAGACAGCGTTATTTGAAGTCTTGACTCTAACGCGAGATCAAAGAAGGAAAAGGATCAATGGCCGAAGAGAACGTAATAAAAAGATGACCAGAATACACGATGAAGCTCTATGATGATTTATGGAGGATCATAAGACTATTGCGAACGATCAGTAATAATTCTGGCAGAAATTTAGGACGCCATAAGCCAGATGAAAAATGGCAAGGTTCCAAGACTTGATAATATTACAGAACAGGAACATGGGTTTTTGGTTTGATTTCTGTTTTTATGCCATCTTCTTTGCATACGGACAACATGGGACGATGTAAAAATTTTGAATATAAGTGATTATAAATAATGTTGAATGGCATTTACATGAGTGGAAACAGATCTGATAATCTATTAAAATATATATTCATAACTTTGCCACAGAAACCTAGATGCTTGTAAACAGTGATAACTGTATCTCAGTTACAGAACATGTCTCGGGTAACGAACGAGTTGATCCTTCAAGTGCGTTCGTAAACCAATTTTGTACGTAAGTCAGAATTTGAACGTAGGTAAATAAAAAGTGGGCGAAAAAATAATGCGTATAAGTTATCCACATTGCGTGACCTATCCATCGGCAGCGTCTTCTTCTCATCTCCTGTTCCACTGGCACTTGTCTAGTTCTTGTCATCAGTTCCACGTTGGTAACCTTGTCATACCATTTTAATCCCTCTATTCTACGCAAGCATCCATTTATGAAAGTCTGTAGCTTTTTGGTTGTTGTCTTTGTTGTTCTCCATGTCTCAGAGCCATACAATAGGACTGACTTCACATTTGAGTTAAAGATTCTTATTTTCGTGTTGGATCCGATTTCTCTTGATCGCCATATATTTCCCAAATACAATGAAAGCTTCTCTTGCTTTTTGTATTCTTATTTTGATATCACTGTCTGTCCCTCCAACTTTGTCTATATTGCTGCCAAGATATGTGTACGATTCTACATCTTTTAGTGGTGTTTCTTCAAGTTCAACCCTGTTATCATTACCTGCATTTTTTCTCATTATTTTTGTCTTTTCCTTGTGTATTTTCAGACCCAATTGCTGTGACCACCCGTGTGTTACCGGGGCCCGAAAGGGGAGCAAAGAATAGTAACACTGATCCCTGTCATGCATGTCGTAGAAAGCGACTAAGGAGGGTTGGGCATGGGGCTGGTTACCCCATCCTGTAAAAAATTTTAACCACAAAAAACTTCAACAAACATGGACAAGTCAGTTAAGGAAAATAAAACACAGACATCCAAGACAGGGGAAGGTCCTCTCGCAGGGAGGCGTATGATGCAACACAGAGAAAGCCGAAAGGAGTCTGTGTTACTGACTAACCTTCTTTCTTCTAGTAGAACTTCCAGATTCGGCACCTGGAATGTTCGGACATTAAACGAACAAGGGAAAGTGGCACAAGTAGCAGCAGAAATGAGGGAATATAAAATCGAGGTTCTGGTACTGTGTGAAATAAAGTGGAAGGGGGTAGACAAGAAGAAACTCATCACAGGTGAATTGGTGCTGTCCTCAGGACATGAAGGCGAAAGTTCACACCACAGTGAAGGGGTAGCTCTTATGTTATCTAAAGAAGCACAGAAAGCACTCATTGAATGGGAAGCCGTTGGACCCAGAATAATAACAGCTACTTTTAAAACAGCTAAAAAGAAATTAAATGTAAAAGTCATCCAATGTTATGCACCAACTAATGACAAAGAAGAGTCAGTGAAAGAAGCATTTTATACTAGACTACAGGAAATTATGGAGAAAGTTAAAAGAAGAGACATCACAATTTTGATGGGTGACATGAATGCAAAGATAGGTACAGTCAACACCGGATTTGAAGAAGTCATGGGAAAACATGGGCTAGGAATAATGAATGAAAATGGGGAACTATTCTCAAACTTCTGTGCTTCAAATCAACTGGCTATAGGAGGAAGCATGTTTCCACATAAAAGAATACACAAGGCAACATTGATATCACCAGACAATAGAACAGAAAATCAGATTGATCATATATGCATAAAGAAGAAGTTTAGATCATCATTGCAGGATGTAAAGGTATATAGAGGAGCAGATGTGGCATCAGATCACCACCTTCTGATAGCCAAAGTAAAAATGAAACTCGAGAGATATGCAACAATGCAAAGTTATAGACAACAATTTAATGTAGGACATCTAAGAAATCAAGAAACAAGAGACAAATTTGCGGTCACACTATCCAACAAATTCCAAGTGCTCCAACAGCTGGAAGATGTAGAGAATACAGAAGACTATTGGCAGCAAATCAAAACTGTATGGAATGAGACATGTGAAGAAATACTGGGGAAAAGGGAACGACAACAAAAAGCATGGATAACAACAGAAACCATCAATAAGATAAAAGACAGAAAAAAAAGAAAGCAGATTTAAACACAAGCAAAACCAGAAGTTCCAAAGCCAAGGCTCAAGAAGTGTACACAGAAGCAAACAAAGAAGTAAAAAGAAGTATCAAAAGAGACAAGAGGAAGTATATTGAGGAGTTGGCAAGAGAGGCAGAAGATGCTGCAGCCACAGGAAATATGAGAGAACTGTATAACAGCACAAAGAAGCTAACAGGGAAGTACAAGCAAACAAGTTGCCTCATAAAAGTCAAGAATGGAAAACTGCTCAGCAATATACAAGAGCTAATGAAGAGGTGGACAGAATATTTTGAGGACCTTCTCAATAGACCAGCTCCACAAAACCCCCCGGACATCCAGCCAGCAAAAGAAGAGCTACAAATTAACGGTGAAAGACCAACGAAGGAAGAAATAAAGAAAGCCATAAAGCTTCAATGAGATGGAAAAGCGTCTGGACCTGATGGCATTCCAGCAGAGGCCATCAAAGCAGATATCAACACGGCTACAAAGATGTTATATAAATTACTTGGTAAAGACTGGGAAAAGGAAGAGATACCAGCAGAATGGAAGGAAGGATATCTGGTTAAGTTGCCTAAGAAGGTGTAAAGTTTGGTTGCACACACTGTTTGTCGTAGATTTTCGATAGGAGAATTACGACTAGGTTTGGTCCCTTCTGAATAGGTTTGAATAGGTGATAGACTCAGTGAGAGTTAGTGAAAGGTAATAGAATTTTCACACACGTGAGATGATAGATTTTGATATAGTGGCTGTCTCTGAAAGCGAAAAGAATACTTCTCTCTCTCACCTATCTTCTACAACAGTTGTTACAGCGTCAGACAGACTACACCAATATACATATTACGTATATTTCTATCACTCACAGGCACGCACGTACACGTGACGACAGGTAAACACACATGCGTGGGAAAACTATAACAATGATATATATTATCTAGAACGAGCTGACCAAACACTATTATTAAGTTCAAGAGCGATTTTAATATCAGGAAAAAATCGGCTCACAACATCAAAGAAAGTACATCAAGGAAAATACATATACACATAGTCATAAAAATTCAAGGAAATGTTGCAAGGATGTTAGCCCCGTTATAGTGTTAACTCTAGGTTTAGCCCGGCCCCGTTAAGAGAACAGATGATGGCGCCCGAGTCACAGATACATAGGGTTTGAGTCTAAGAGTTTTCTATGTTTTATCTCGTAATTATATGCACAGAGTTTGAAAAAAAAATCTGATTTAACCTAAGACAAAAACACAAGAACTCTAGCCTTAGCAACAAATTATGCAGATTGACAAAAAAAATTAGGACAGCAACAGGGTGTCAAAGATATAATAGTGAAAATATCACTCAAACCAGCGTACACTCATTCATTCCGCCATGGCCTCTCATAAATGTACTCACGACTTTGCTCGCTGCCTCTTGGAACACACTGATTTTAGATTTTCACACAGACTCAAAAAATGCAGTCTTCTGCCAAGAAGTCCCCAGTTCCAAAAGACGTATTTAACTCGGAGTCTCCGGGAACGACTACTTGGGTGTGCAAATTTGTTCAAATGTCTGATTAAGTCACCTAACAATTATTCCAGGCGCGGTAGTTAGCAGAGCACAGTGTCAATAGCGTAGGTTTCTAGAAATGATGAATGTCAGGTCGGTGCCTTCCCTCAGTATAGGATTCACTTTAGTCACACCACAGATTTGTCCACAAAAATATATATATATATATAGTCGGGAAATGTTAGTTAATACTAGAAGTATTTCGCGCCACCAGGCAGAAAGATTACGTAGAGTTTTTTTCTAGAAGAAATTAAGATCTGGCTCCAAGGTCCAGTATTTATCATTACAGTCTTTGAAAACCCGTTATTGGGATATAGTATTTCTGGCTAACTCGGGTTGCATATGCACTGTTTAGACCAGTGGTACTTAAGAAACCCACGTGGTTCAAAATAA
The DNA here is from genome assembly GCA_024509875.1 of Oreohelix idahoensis. Taxonomy (NCBI): domain Eukaryota; kingdom Metazoa; phylum Mollusca; class Gastropoda; order Stylommatophora; family Oreohelicidae; genus Oreohelix; species Oreohelix idahoensis. The sequence continues at coordinate 39,845 of JAMPIV010004327.1, forward strand.
GGACTGTCTATTTCTTCACAAGTATGGAAACTACTACTAGGTGCTGGTAAAGTTAGGGTCACCCCAAAACTTTCACTGTGTGGAGGAAAAATAACACATATAATATAATAAACAGAATCTGTACTAGTTATAACTTACATTTAAACTTGCAAGCAGAGAGCTTTGCTTATCATTTAAACTACCCGTGACGTAAGTTATACTTAAAAAATCAGCAATCCTCATGAATTAGGAACACGTGCGTATTCCGTCACCATTCATGAGGCTCGATTCTAGAGTTTATACGTTAGTTTAGAAAAATACACTCGACTGAGTATTAGCGGTTAAATTAAATTCATAAATAGCTACAATTGCCGTTATAAGCTAGAAATTTAATTTCATTCTGCTTTCCACTGAATGCTTCCCTAGAAAATATAATAGCCTACCACTTTATTTCTCTTCTGCGCTAAAGAAATAGATTAAAATGAATTAAGCGATTAAACACTTTAACACTCACAAAATCTATATATCTATCATATTAATTACCTCAACCACAGAATTACAGGTAGTCGCACAACTTAAGAATAAAAATGCTGAAAATATTTCTGGAAGTCTAGAAGTTCGACAAATTGCCGAAACAAACTGAGATCTTCGCTAACAGCTATTCTGTTTACGAGCAACCTATCTACTGTGAGTCTATGAGCGAGAATGAAATTAAAGTTTCAAACTTGGCCAATATCTTTAAAATCGGACACAGGATCCTAATCTTATTTCGCCAAGCGAAATAGTCTCCCCTGTCCGTATAACACTTTCGTCCGCTTATCGCGTGACGTAACAGCCATCAGTGGCCGAGGGCTTGCATGAGTTGCAAATCTCAGACCACCGTCTGCAGTGCGGAGTGGATTTTCACGCTAAGCCGGGTTTTTCCTGACGAAAAACCTCATGCGTTTACTGAAATGCAGACTCTCTGTCTACTTTCCATGTCCCTCGGGTGAATTTTCACGCCCCAGGCCAGAGACCCTCAGACGAATGTCTAGCGAATGCTGTAAATTCACGCCTATCGTCCGACCAGCGCGACTGACATGTACGCAATACCACCCAGGTGCGATTCTCAGTTTTAGAGAAAGGAAAACAGGTAAAGTTTGCGAATTATATTTCGCAAAAATATGGATGAAAAATTCGCAAAACGAATATAAAATGGATGAAAAATATACAGGAAAAAGTAAAGAAATACTGTTTAGATGTTGTTTGTGGTGCCACTACTGTATGTGTCCATGGTAGTGTACAGAGTTGTCGAGATCAGGCATGCTCCAGTCTACCCAGCTGTAAATGGGTAACTCACCCTAGTCCTAAGTTAGGGAAGGCAAAGGCAGCTGTAAACAGTAGTTTCCCTCTAAGGCTCCAGGGGAAGCAGGCCCTAAACTTGGTCACTTCAACCGACGCAGGATGGTGTAGATATGGGTAGAAGTGTAGAGTGTGTTTACCGCGAATGGTGTACTGTTCGTGTTCTGACCAATCTATAGCACGTTTCACTAGCTTTGCCCTCAAACAAATGTAATTATCTGGTTAACCGTCCAACGTATTAATGCCATTTTTTGCATACGATGTTATATTGGGTTAGACCCAACAAATATATACTTTATATCTGTGCATCTTGTCTAGTTCCCATAAACGGATGAAATCCTTTGATCTTTGTCGGCATACTAATTATTGTGTATCGAGAAAAGAAATTTTACCACTTCATGCACAGATTCTGTGAATTGATTAGGCATAGGCGTGTCTACTATTACAATAATGTGGCCATCACGTTTGCATATGAATACCTGTTGAAGATGATTTCTTAAATGATCTGCATGCGAGATACTCGTGACATTGTTTGTCATTGACATTTAATGCGCTACCAAACTGGACCTTCCTTGATCTAATTATTTCAATGGGTATCACCTCTTTTTGCGGTTCATAAATATCATAATGGAACGTTGCTCCTCTAATGTGCTTGTAAATAACGGTAAGGTCATCTTTAAAGAAATTAAACTTCATCCGAATCATAATCAGATGTCTCTGAGAAATTGATAATCAATCTCGGCTGAATGAAGGACAAACCATTATTCTTCCAATATCCTCTTCCTCTTGTAACACATGGCTCTCACATTTCTTCCAATAATCCCTGGCTATATTGGAGATGGCGGCTTTTATAAGTATTTCAACATCTTTTAATTTGAACGTTCTATTTTCTGTTGCTACCTGTTCCTTAATTTTAGCCCATACTAATTCTATTGGGTTTAAGTGAGAATGGTAAGGAGGCAATCTTAAACATCTGTGACCATGTTCATGGATTGCCTTGTCTATGTGAAATATCTTTGTACGCTGTGTCTTTTTTTTTACAATTCCAAGTAATTCAGGCTTCAGGGACATTTCGTTGAATGGAATGTTGTTTATGGTCAGCCAAATCGTTATTACATCTCTAGTACTTGATGAATTAGGAACTTTATCTTCTGGTGCCACAACGTTGTGATATGAAGCATTGTCCATTATCAAACACGACGGTCTATCCAAGGAAGGAAGTACATGATTCACAATCCAATCTTGAAATATCTTGCCATTCATCTCTGTATGGTAATCCCTAATAACTGTGGATTTTGAAACAAATATGAGTTCAGTATTATTTAGAAGCCCATGATGGCTGCTTCCTGGATGTGCAATTATTAGGCGCTGTCCTTTGCTGCTTGGTTCTAGTCTCTTAGTTGTCCCATCAGATGATTGCCATTCTCGTTCATTACTGTGGTGAGAATTGATCCAAGTTTCATCTAAATACACAAAATCATAACAATCTCTTCTCATTTCTCTGACCTCGCGTAAATATTTGCTTCTCATTGCAACTATATGAGGCTTCTCACAAATAAGGTTTCTACCACCAACATATTTTCTAAAAGTGAATCCCAAACTCCTAATAGTCCTCCATAGCGTAGATTTGGAAATATCAATGTCATTATTCTTTCTTAACCAAATTTTCAATTTCCTTAAAGTAACTGCCTCATTATTGTGAAACATATTGCAAATTTCTCTGCGGATCAATTCTCTGTCAAAATTATCCACCACTCTTGGCCTAATTTTCGTGTGTAAAACACTAGAATTAGAAATTTTAGATGTCGCTATCCAGCGGTGCAATGATCGTTTGATTATCCCCAAGGCATGAATAGTCCTCTTTTGTGGGTTTGAAATAGAATGATATAGTTTTCCACGAGTAGCTTCATTGCAGAAATACTTAAAAATCCTATTTGTGATTAGCTGTAATGTCATAAAATGTACTCGCAGACTCATTTTCCTAGTTAACCACACAATACTTTTTGTAGACACGCCACTGATTGACAATGTGTGAGTAGCACCGGATATAAACTGTTTTATGTTCAAGAAGTGCGATTTCACGCAATTTCACTCAAAAATCATGCCAATTGCTTGATAAACCAAAAAATGTGCAAATGAGGTCGTATAATTTACTGTAGACATTTCAATATGTGTGCGTGTGATGTGTGTTGGCAAGTAGGATTTTATATTATATCGCAAAGAAACGAAAATTGAAACCAATGGCCGCATTTTAATGAAAAATTTAATTCATAGGGTCTATACCATTTCAAATTCACACACAAAATTTCACTTATATGCGTTATATATTCGCTGAGATATAGCATTTTGAAGTTGGGCAAAGCTAGTGAAACGTGCTATAAACACTCATTCACTTGTGTCTACAAGGCACCAATGCAGACTGCTGGAATCTTTGTTTACACAGTTTATTTGGACGCTCACACTGGGACATAACGAGTAAATCATGGGTATGTTGACGTATCAATTTGCAGGCATACATAGTAGATCCTATGTCATGGCACATTCATAAATAATAGGTAGTACATCAATGGCCGCATCCCCTATCTGACTAAGCGCGTCAGTGAAGGCGGATCGGTAAGTAACTAAAGTTGCTTTATATTCACAGTTTATCATATTGTGAAACCACGATAAGGGGTTTCTATCCAAATTGAGATCTCCTTGCCACTGTCCGAATAATAAGATACATGCCCCGTTCTTTAGACAGTGATCCAAAAAATGCGAAGACAGGAATGTAACATGGCCGCCTCCCTGAGTTGTCGCTCACTCGCTCACAGGAGGATATATATATAAGCCAAAGTTAATTTGCAATACATATGCATAATTTCATAAAGTTCCTCCATACAGATCTACCGTAATCCAGTTACCTCACGTAGACATAATTACAGTATGGAGCCTGTCATCTCCGTCGATACAAATTTGACCCTAGCGTTGCGAAGCACAAAATTCCCGCTAGGCCTAACCGACCTGAGATCATCAAAACAGGGACTGGAATTACCTGGTACATGGTACCATACATTAGGAAAGTCTCTAACACAACTCTAGTAGAGACACAATCTCCTATAGAAGAAAAACTACTTCGTAAATCATTTTTACTGAAGAATATACCAGCCCTGGAAAAGTGCGTACCCGCCATTGTCACGGTACATCGGAACTCATCACGACTAGACAAGACAACTCCTACTTCCGCTAGAGCGGTGTAACAAGAATATAGTCCTGCCTACCCATCCAAAATATACAATATAGGACTGATTCTACTTGTACTAATAATATGTAATACATATGAATTCAGGCCATAAACATAATAAGCAAATTAATCTATTTTCTGGCCCTAAGAAATAGGTACAGACAAGGGTGTCATATCCATGCGCCGAATTAATATCAAGAACGATTACTCCTATAATCAACAGGGTAAAACAATTATGGATTATCTAGCCTTCCCCATAGACAGCATTTTCATACACAAATGAATGAATGTCTATATCTTTTCCATATTAAATAGCCATATCGATTTTTGTAATATGTGCGTCAAAATATGCACGCAACAGAAGGGAAATTTACAAAAGTGAACAAATTATAGAGCAGTGGTTCCCAAAGTGGGTGGTACCCCCCCCCCCCTGGGGGCTTTGGAAGGGTCCAAGGGGGCGATAAGGAAAAAATGGGCCAGAGGGGGCCGTTCAGTAGTAAACAGTGGGCGTTTAGTAGTAAGGGGGGTTCAGGATTTGACAAGCTAAATTCAGTACGTGCGGGGGAGAAAGGAATTGTGGATTTGAGAGACAACATCAGTGAAGCGGGGACGATGTGGATGGTTGCATTACTAGGATCGTTAAGCAGGGCATAGTTTCGTCTACTCGTGTCGTTCTGAGCTCAGGTAACCATCGCTGACCATAAATGGTAATCTGGAACTGCTAGGAAAGGGGGGTTAACCAAACACCTATTGTCCATTCGTTCACTCCTGAAGGAAGGTAAATGATCCGTGCCGATGGCATGGAAGAAATTAGATCCCTGCCGGTGATTCAGAAAGTACCAACTTTGCTTTGTTGTGGAATTTATTTTCTCGGTATTTGCGGGGGTTAGTGGTTACTAGATATTCGCAGATTGGTAATAAATAAGAGAAAAGGTTCAAGGGAGAAAGTTTTTAAAGGTACTTGGCATTATAAATCAGTCTTTGATCCTCTGAACCGGCTTTCCTACCTTACATTCAGACTTTCATAAATCGACTGGCGCGATGTACGTTTCCCGTCTATTTCAACTTTGCGCTGGCTATGAGCAAAACCAAGAAACTTTCTCAGCTTTTCTTTTGTGAACAGTGGTTTCAAATAAGCGTGTACCGGGTATCAAACAATTTCATCCTGTCGATAAGGTAAGTTTTCTTACTTATATTTTTTGTTTGTTTACACAGAGCTAGCATCAGTTTTACTAACATTAATTATTAATTAAGCAGATACATTTTGATACAGATTTGCCGTATATTGAATATTTCTGTTCAGTCCATTATATTACATCCTTTTAATTTGTTACCGGGAACTCCACTTTTTGTAGTTAGGCTACTGTCTCTCAATTTTTAAATCTGAAGACCTATCAATATAGTGCGTTATTTTATATTTTGTTCATATTAAATAACTATTATTATACTTTATGAAATGATTATTGGATTACTTCAGTGTTGGTTTGGCTGTTGCTAATTGTGTTTTTTTTTCCCTGATTGTTGTATTTTTCTAATTTATTTATGGCTGTGGTTAAGAAACTTTATAAAATAGAATAGTAAACTGGTAAGAACATCTGTGTCAACATTTTTGTAAAGCCACTTTTAAATCAGCTTTTGTTGTTTACTCGACGAACATTTTTCTATCTGCAAAATTGTAAAATCAATTCTTTGTTCTAGAATTCAGAACAAATATGGCAAAAGCAGAACAAACCAAAAAGAAGTGCAGACAATACAGCGTGGAATATCTGAAATATGAATTTATTCCAGCACTAAATAACCAACAACTGCCAATGTGTCTATTATGTGAGAGGGCCTTTTCAAATGAGGCGATGAAACCTTCCAGACTACTTGAACATTTGAAAAAAAAATTCACCCAGATAAAACAGATAAAAGTTTGACATATTTTCAGTCACTTCGTGAAAACTTTCAGAAACGTAAAACAGTCCGTGACATGTTTGTCAACACTTCACAACAAAGCTGTGATGGTTTGCGAGCTTCATACAAAATTTCGTTGCTGATAGCTAAATCTGGAAAGTCTCATACAATCGCAGAAAATTTGATTGTGCCAGCTATAAGGGAATTTGTGAGTACAGTTATGCAAAAGTCACCTGAACAAATAATTATAGCGATTCCGCTCAGCTCAGTTCAAAGAAGAATAGATAAAATGGCTGAGAATGTTGAAAATACATTGTGCAACATACTTAGGACAACAGAATTTGCATTGCAGTTGGATCAGTCAACTTTGCCTAGCAACGAATCTTTGCTTCTTGCCTATGTTCGCTTCGTAAAAGATGGAAGCTTGGTTCAAGAGTTGTTATGTGCTAAGCAACTAGTAAGTGATACAAAAGGAGAGTCAATATTTCGTGTAGTAGAGAAATTTTTCAAAGAGAAGGACATTCCGCTTACTAACATTCTTGCTTGTGCAACAGATGGGGCACCATCAATGATAGGTTGTTACCGCGGGTTTATCGCTTTCTTAAAAGAAGCTGTACCTGGTATATTTACAATATACTGTGTAATTCACAGACAACATCTTGTCGCAAAAAATCTAAGTGATCGGCTTCACAAATCATTAAATACTGGTATCACAGCGATTAACAAAATTAAGTCCCATGCTCTCAATTCTCGACTATTTCGATAGCTTTGTACTGAGAATGATGAACAGTTTGAACTTTTGCTGATGCACACAGAAGTCAGGTGGCTCTCAAAAGGAAATTGTCTGAGACGCTTTTATGCTCTTTTTGAAACTGTGGTAGAATTCTTCAAAGATTCGCATGCTTCGCTCCGTACAGAACTAACGAATATCAGGCATGACTGTTGCGTGATAAATTCTCGCAACATCATTTTATTACAATATCTATTTTATAACGCAAGGGCAACAACTGCTTGAAATGTATAGTTACTTTTCTCGGTAAGCATTTGTCTTCTCGCGTTGGTATTGAATGCAGTTGAGTTTTTGAGCTGTGGTCATTTTTCGCGCCGGACTGCGCATGACTGGTCTTGCTTTTTGGTCGATCGGTTTCCGCCCACCACTAGTGGAGTGAGCGATTTGAATGGCGAAAGAGATGCCTCGTTGAAGAGGGGATCTCCGCTATTTTTTGTTCTGTCAGGGATGTGTAGTCCTCTTAATGGATATTTCGTTTATTCGAGATAATACCTCTAGTGTTTCCCACATGTCGGGAGGCGTGATATTTCTGTGTATTTCATGAAAGCAAGGTAAATTGACTTTTTTCATTAACTCTATCGATTTTGGGTCGTGAGCGATTTCGATTCATAGCCTGTCTTCGAAAGTCGTCGTCACGAGATGTTTTCCCAGCTCACATGTCGCTGTATTGTACTGCATCGGTTGATGCATGTTCCAAGGACCATTACTTGCTACTTTGTTAAATGAACTAGGTTTGAAAAACCTTTGTTATCTAGAGGATATTTTTGAGGACATCATTTATACTTCGGCAGACGTGTCTGTCTTGCTGAAGTCAGACTAAGGAGAGTGAACTGATCTCATACATCTGGTTATCTCCTGGCTGTTATAGAAAAGGATGGAGTTTTTCACCTGCCTACATATTCGCGTAACCATTTTGTCACTGTGGCGTCCACAATAAATAATGAAGAAAAACGTCAACGGCTGTTACAAGAATC
>JAMPIV010004328.1:0-116768 GCA_024509875.1 Oreohelix idahoensis
AACTGACACACATAGGATACTTTTAATAATAAATGTCACTACAATATTCATATTGAGAAATTCTGTACATATAACTTGTAATTAAAATTGATTGTGATTCCTGGTTCCCTTTGTATTTGAATCAGGACACATATTCATTCATGACAGCAATGAATACATATTGTTATTTGAAAGTTATCAGTGACTCCTTTAAGATATCCTTGTAGAGTGTTTTATGTATGTGAGTGTCACAGTGTTGTCAAGTGTGGTGGAATAAATTAAATTGTTTATCTGTCTGTTGTTGTGACTTACACTTCATCATACACATACCCTAGACATACAACGTAGTCATCACACTATTCCAGAATAATTCTGACTGAGATATATATATATCTGTGGCAGCAAGTAAGGTTATATATAATACACTACTCTTATTAGATATATATACCTTCACAGCTGATCTCAGTCAGTACACTAAGTCCCCTATAAATATTTATAACATCCCACTTCACCACACTATTGTAGCATAGGACTACCATTTATGCTTCTTTGAGAATGCATTTCTGCATGAGTGGTAGATATACTGAAACCACAGTAGAATATTCCTTTATCGAATGCGTTATGTTACGTTAATTAATTTTTAAATGAAAGTCTATTTTGTTTGGGGGAAACCAAGCAAACCAAACAAATACCAAAAAAAAAAAAATACTAAAAGCTCTGTAAAAATGAGGCGATTTTTGCGAGCTGCGCACTATTATTGAAGAATATGGATTTACAGAGAGGCAAAGTAGTCTGTGTTTTTAAAGGCATAATTTTTCAATTGTTGGATTTTAACACAAGTCCATTATCCAAGGTAACAACGATCAAATGCGGAATTTTAACACATGCATAATTTCTAAGGTAACAATCGTTAAATGTTGGGTTTTGACACAAATCGTGATCAACTGAATGAATCGACACATTTGTGTCCGACGGTATCAGACGGTATGGTTTCATTGGCAAGAGGCATGAAACAACCGACAAGGAGTTTGTTTGCCTATAAATGTTGTCTGTAGCAACAACAACAAAAAAAATTAATATCACAGATCGCAAAAATGCGTTCATCAAATAGAGATGACAGATCAGGCCATATAATAAAATGGTGTCATTACCTTTGGTCTCTCAAATATAAATGGTGTCTTTACCTTGGAACTCTCAAATAAAAAATGGTGTAATTACTTTGAGCCTCTCAAATACAATGGTGTCATTACCTTGGGTCTCTCAAATAAAAGGGGTGTCATTACCTTGGGTCTCTTAAATTAGAGGTGTCATTACCTTGGGTCTCTCAAATAAAAATAATGCTATTACCTTGGGGCTCTCAAAAAAGGGTGTCATTACCTTGGGTCTCTCAAATAAAAATGGTGTAATTACCGTGAATCTCTCAAATTAAAATGGTGTCATTACCTTGGGTCTCTCAAATAAAAGTGGTGTTATTACTTTGGGTATCTCAAACAAAAATGATGTCATTACCTTGGGTCTCTCAAACAAAAATGGTGTCATTACCTTGGGTCTCTGAAATAAAAAATGGTGTCATTAACTTGGGTCTCTGAAATAAAAATGTGTCATTAATTCGAGTTTCTCAAATAAAAATGGTGTCATTACCTTGGGTCTTTCAAATGAAAATTGTGCCAATACCTTGGGTCTCTAAAACAAAAATTATGTCATTACCTTGGGTCTCTCAAATATAAATAGTGTCATTACCTCGGGTCTCTCAAATTAAAATGGTGTCATTACCTTGTGTCTCTCGAATTAAAATGGTGTCATTACTTTGGGTCTCTCAAATAAAAGTGGTATCATTACCTTAGGTCTCTGAAATAAAAATAGTGTCATTATCGTAAGTCTCAGAAATAAAAATGTTTCATTACCTTGGGTCTCTGTGACGTACGTCTAAGTATGACAAATGAATTTCCCTGACCCGATGGATGACAACAGAATATTGGCCTCTCATAACTTTAGAACCCCTGATCATCTATTGTAACTTTAACCTGCATGCAGCATTTCCACGAGAACTTTACACGCTGGATCATTAATATGTAGCCTGCTATCTTCTGTGAACTTTTGAGATCGCACGGCCTTTGATGGGAGGTTAAATCACGCCCTCAACCATCTCTGAGAACGATTTATAGCAATCTTTTCCTTAACGCCGGCCCAAAAGAGGACGTGGCCAGAGACTCACTCCTGTTTCTAGAGCAATTAACAGCAGTTCAATTTTATACCTGGCTGTCACCCCGCCTGGTGGGAGTTGCCAAAGCTTCTCAGAAAAGCGGTACCATCAAAGCCAGGCTGATCTTCAGAATTCAACGTGGGGCGGTATACGATCTAAAGAAATCAGGGAACTCCCAGCTAACGTAGTTAGCTTCTCGAGAATTTTTCGCACTCTCATGCGAGCAGCCTGAGACGAAGAATATCGGTAGACCGGGGGAAACGGAGGAATCGCAGCGGTTAACACAACGGCGAGGTACCTCGGATTCTGCTCTACTTCAAGAAAAGTGTGAAAACCTAACACGTCCTATTTAAGTTACATTTGAGAAGTATAAATAAAGAACTCCGAAAACTGCATTTTATCGTTCGTTCTGACAGAATCCTAGTTTCACTAGCATAGTCGGATTCCTGCTAGATTTCATCTACCTTCGTTGACTATTGGAGTGTATTCTTTCTGCGCAGACGGTAATTTATACATTAGCTTCGAGTGATCAGTGGTCTAGTTATTTCAATTTATTTCATTGGATTGTGGTGTAAATTTAACCTTATTAAATAAACCCATTTTCAAAGTTCTAGTGCAAACTAATGTTACAGCTAAAAGTATTTCCTAATACACTTGACGCGTAAATTAATTTTGCAGACGTTAAAAGGAATTATAACCAGTAAATCCAGTTTAGTTCTGTATAGATAGATGTGCTTTTAATTATTTTAACTCACGGGGAGTTTTCCTGATTTGTTAATTGACGACGCTAATAAAGAAAATAGGCTAACTGTAATTTATCGCGTGTCAGATTATAATATGATTTGTAATGCATTTCTTGTTTTGATTATCTTTCATTCAGAACGATCATTCAACCTGCATCCCAGCAATTATTAATTATATACAGAGTTCTGCCAACTCAATTTGATAACTCCAGTAACACATGAACCTTTTTAAAGCTAAACTTGTGGCGACCTGTAATGGGCCCCGCTCGTCTGAATTTAACTGAGAATAAAGCCACCCAAGAAACACTTTTAAAATACTAGTTCATATAGTCCTTAAAGTAAAACTGGAAGCAGAACATATTTTATTCACTGCCCTATTTGTGAAGAAAAAACATAGATCTACCTGAACACTGTCTGTCAAGTATATTCAGTGGATTTTACACACCCCCCGAAAAAGAACTTACCTCAGTGTTTTTTTAACTTGTGACATTATGGAAAAAAAAGATATCTCCACCAGCTGTGCCAATTTTAGGAACCACACCATACCTCACGCCTAGCCAAGTGCCTGTGCCATTAATTAGGAACTTTATCTAAACCAACAGTAGCCTTTACGCTTCACCGTCTGGCGATTTTTTGAGACTATTTGTTACCTCGTTAAATCTGGGGCCTGACACGGAAGAAATAAGAGGACCAGTCCATTATTCCACGGTATTAGCTGCTGTGGTAAATAATTCCTAGAGTGACAGAATTCACCATTTTGGTAAGTCTGCGTGTGTGTTTGTGGGATGGCCAGCCCTAGTGTGTTTTTTGAATGAAAGGAGATTTAATCTTTTCTTTACCCTTTTAATTAGTTCGACCTAGTATTAAGGTGCATTATATTCCTTGTACGGGACTTCTCCTAGCGGGATTGTGTAACTGTGTTCATTCCCCCCTCCCGTAAAATTTGTATGATTAAAGGGAGACATTTGAGAACCCTAGCTTTTCCTCTACACCCCCCCTTTTACTGTAACCCCTTGCCTCAGAGTAATAAATTTACCAGTGGGTTAAATTGCCTATCTCTGATCACCCCCCCCCTTTCTTTTCTTTTGGACCGGGTCTTGTCTGATAGTAAATACAAACGGGAAACGGTGGATGTGATATTTCTCCTCAAACCCCCCTCTTCCCTTATCATATTTGTATTCTGTAACCTTTGATTTTTGACTGTAAATGTATAATTATTTGTGACTACTTTATGATAATAAAGGTATTAATCTTTATTTGTGTTGGTTGTCGGCTGGCCCAAAACTCCAAACATTTCCATCTGTGTAGGCTGTATTCATGTACGTTGTGCGACAGAATCACCAAATCGGTGAGTGCGCCTGAGCGACTGGAACTGACAAACAATTGTTTGTTCAGAAGAGAGATAGGAATAGTCTGTGAGAAACAGATATTGTCGTAATAAGAGACTGTCCTTGCTCTTCCCAGCGCTTGTGAATCTACTGCCTCATTCTCCTAAATCCTTATTCTCACAGAGCCTTCAATATTCCTCTACACTCTAAAGGGACCAATATCCATCAGCACCCTCTCAGATAAAATTTACGACAATATATGGTTAGCTCGTTCGAGATTCTGAACCTAGTTAAAATAGAGTGTGGTTGATTGTCTTTGTGAAGTAGGGTATAATCTTTAAAAGTAATTACTTCCCCTAGACCAAGCCGTTCAGTATTTGGGCCGACCACAAAATAATTATGACAGGTTTGTTTTTTTCCACAGGAGCAGGCAGTTAGTGATTATAAAAGATTTGTCACCTTTGTATTCTCTGGCAGAGGGAATTGAAATTTTTTGGTTATATAATTGCTGGGACTGTGTGATTGTTTTACAATCACTAAAGGTTTTGAAGCGTTTGAGTTGAGCTAAGCTAAAGACGGATTGTTCTGATTAAAAAAAAAATTTAGTTAACTACGTCTCATCTCAAAATTGTCTTCAGGGACGGAGTTTGTTGTTAGAGAATTAACATTTTCTGGAAAAAAAAATTTTTTTTTTCCTTTTAAATTGTTTTAATATAAATATTTCTCTACTGTTAGTAATAGTAGATTTTTTTTCTAGTGTAACTTACTAATTTAATTGGCATAGTTGCTTGCGTTAAAAGTCTTAAGTGACAATAATAGCGGCGATAAGTTAACACACGAGGTCATTAAGTAAATTGTTTTTTACTTTCGTTTTTCTCGTAGCGGCTTTGAATTTTTTTTCCCTTCTTGTTCTTTCGTACTATTCTCTAGTCATACTACATCTTATTCTTTAACAATGGCAGAGAGGATACAGATGAGATCCATCCTGAGGCTGGAAGCGAAAGAGGCAGGCTTAGACACAGAAGCCGCGAATCTGTTTATCACCCAGGAACTGCAAATATATGACGCGAAGCAACAAACAGCAGAAGCAGAGAGGAAGGAAGAGAAACAAAGAGCAGAAGCTGAGAGGAAGGAAGAAAAAGAGAAAGAAGAGAGGGCAGAAGCTAGGAAGAAAGAAGCGGACGATCGTCAATTGGAGCAGAAGAAAATTGAGGCAGAGATGGAAGCTCGCAGGGAAAGAGAGAGAGAGCAAGAAAGACAACATGAACTGGCGCTTAAGGCTTTAGAGAGTCGGGGCGCCTCTACTCCGAATAACGGAGAGCCGTCTTCGCCCCAGTCTCAGTCAATGGACCTCTCCAGCACTCATTCTGCCCAATTAGCAGCGATGTCTTTTGCTTTAGAATTTTTTCCTAGCCCTAATGAAAAAATTGACAGCTACCTAGAAAAATTCGAAAGGCTCGCGAATCTGTATGGGTTAGAGAGTTCCCGCTGGGCACTTAAGCTCTCAACGTCACTAAAAGCTAATGCTTATGACGTGTACACGAAGCTGGGAACCAACCAACATGATTACGACATGCTGAAAAAGGCCTTGCTAGAACGGTTTGATATGACCCCCCGAAAATTCCTGCAAATGTTCAGGAACAGCCGAAAAGAGAGCACGGAAACATTCCCACAATTCTCTTCACGTCTCACGGGCTATTTGACAAAGTGCATTGAATAATCTGACCTACCTCTTACAGATGAGGGACTACTTGAACTTGTTCTTGTGGAACAGATAAAGGCAACTTTGTCAAACGAAACCCGTAGATTTTTGGCTGAACAGTTCGCAGTCAGGCTTGAGGACATCCTCAATAAGGCCGAACGCTATACCAATGCAATGGCCGAACATCCCAGCACTAAACGTAAACCCACAGATGAGCCATCTCGAAAACAAAATCTAGAGCAGTCATCCTATTCTTCTAATTCCTCTCAGAATTATAACCAACGAGAAAATAATACCCAGAGACCTCCCCAGGAAAAATCGAAATTCTACAAAACCAGATACCCCCCAACAACAATTCTGATCAACCCACCAAGCCTACGTGGCAGCGCGGCCACCAAGGTCAAGGAAAAGGAAAGACCCCTACACCAGGAACGTCTGATCAGGGCAAGCAGACCGGGCCTAACCGCGTTGGATGTTTGCATACAGCCTCGAAAGGTAGAGTCAATGTCAGTGATTCTCAACCTGAGGGGGACCGACCCTCAACTAGAGGAACTGTAATTTTGAATGGTACCTCAACCACTTGTCTCTTTGACACAGGATTAAGTTTTAGTTGTATTGTTGCTGGATACCTAGTCAAACCAGGTCAGGAGACAGAGGAAACCGTCAAACTTAGTGGAGTTTTTAAGAGTGATGCACCCAGGACGCTGCCTATCGCACTGGTAGAAATACACTCTGACTTTGTCAGAGGGGTTATTAAAGCGGCCATAATGGATGATCCGATCTACCCAGTTATCCTGGGATGTAGATATGTGTTTATTGGGAGACCAAAGGAGCCGATTGTGGCAGCGGTAACCACAAGAGGGCAAGCCAAGCAAGAGAGGGAGCCTGCGCCAAATTTGTTGCCGAATGAACTGAAGGAGGCGCAACAAAAGGACCCTACTCTGGAGCCCTGCTTTAAAAGACTGCCCATGGCTAAGGACCCCAGACACAACGGAGACATCTTTTCTAAGGACGGCGTATTGTATCGTAGAACGGACAACCCGGACACGATGAATAACCAGCTCCTAGTACCGACGCAGTACCGAAGCCAGATCTTAGAGATGGGGCACTCTCTTCCCTTTAGCGGACATATGGGACAAAACGCCACTATTCAGCGAATAAAAACCCACTATTGGTGGCAAGGAATGAACTCTGACATTATCAGGTATGTGAAATCCTGCGCCCAGTGCCAACGGGTAGCACCCAAGCACTTGACACCCCCAGTACTCATGGGGCAAATGCCAATAGTAGGGACTCCATTTGAACGGGTTGCTGTCGACATCATTGGATCCCTGGAAATGACCAAAAGAAAGCACAGGTTCATCCTGACCTTAGTCGACACTTGCACAATGTGGGCCGAAGCTGTACCGCTAACATGCATAGATTCCAAGCATGTCGCAGAAGCCCTCGTGCAAATCTTTATACGGTTGGGATTCCCTCAACACGATTTGACGGGCAATGGATCCCAATTCCGTAGCCTGTTAATGGAGGAGATCTTTAAGATCTTGAGGGCCAAACATATCCACACAAGTCCCTATCATCCGGCCGGAAATGGGCTCGTGGAACGTTTTAACGGCACCCTCACCACCATGTTACGTAAGCTGGGTCAGGAAAAACCGGAAGACTGGGACCTACATATAACGGCTGCCTTATTCGCCTACCGAGAGGTTCCCCAAGCGTCTACGGGATTCGCGCCAGCTACCCTTTTTTTGGCAGACCTATTACGGGGCCACTAGAAGCCTTACTTCGGTCCCTGACAGACCAAAAGGCTGACGAGACAGTCGTCTCTGCAAGCAAGTATGTATCTGAGCTCAAGGAAAGGCTAAAGCTAGGATGGGAACTAGCTACAACAAACCTTATGAAAGCCCGCGGTAAACATGCTAAAAGATACAACAAAGCTGCAAAAGAGAGAGAGCTCCAACCAGGGGAGAAAGTTTTGTTGCTACTCCCAACCGGAAGCAATAAACTTCGCATCGGATGGCAAGGGCCGTTTACCGTCCTTAAAAAGATCTCACGTACTAATTACAAGATCTCCATTAAAGGAAAGGAGAAGGTCTTCCACATAAATCTGCTCAAGAAATATCTGGAAAGACCAGTGCCATCCTCCGAGCATCTCCTGGCTGTCGCCATAGCAACGGAAGACGCGGAAGATGATGATGGTTGCATGGAGTACCCATTGCAACCCACAGAATCCTTTAAAGATGTCAAGTTCGGCAACAATCTCTCACCAGAACAACAAACAGAAACCAGGGCGCTACTACAGCAGTACAGTGCAGTCTTAACGGATGTACCTGGTCGAACAAATCTCATCGAATTTGACATGAAATTAACAAACGAGACCCCTGTTCGAACCAGATTATACCCCATTCCGTACGCCAAAGCTGATGCACTTCGCGGAGAAATAAACAAGTTGCGTCAGGCACGAATTATCAGCGAGTCTACATCTCCTTACAGTTCGAGTGTAGTGCTGTTGCAGAAGCCCAATAAGGAAGTTCGGCTGTGTATTGATTACCGGTTGCTAAACGCTGTAACGGAATTCCGGCCTGAACCGCTCCAAACTGCTTCTGAGTCGTTCACCAAGCTCAGCAAGGCAACAATTTTCTCCAAGATTGACCTCAGTAAAGGTTATTATCAAATACCAGTCAAGGAGGAAGTTAAACCTTTGCTAGCTTTCAGCACTAGTGAAGGACATTACACATTTAATGTGATGCCGTTCGGACTGCATAACGCACCAGGAGTGTTTACCAGGATGATGAGAAAGCTTTTAGAACCCTTGCAAAGTCCCCACATCCATAATTTCATGGACGACATCTTAATTGCATCGGAATCCTACGAAGAACATATTGCTACAGTCGCTATGCTCCTTAGGAGACTACAGGAAACTGGTCGCACAGCCAGACATAGCAAATGTCTCATCGCATTTGAAAAGCTGGACTTCCTGGGGCACACTATTTCTCACGGCTGTAGTTGGCCTATTAAGAAGAACGTGGAGAAAATAGTGGCAGCAAAAAGACCCCGAACAAAGACATCAGGTCATTCTTATTACTATGTGCTTACTATCAGAAATACATCCAGAACTTCAACGGACTGACAGCACCTCTGACTGACCTCACCAAGAAAGGTTGTCCTGATAAGGTCATGTGGAATCAAAAGTGCGAACATGCATACAGCACTTTGAAAGGACAGTTGGCGGCATACCCCATCCTAAGGTTACCTGACCTTAAGAAACCTTTCGTACTGAGAGTTGACGCGTCAGGTCAGGGCATCAGGTCAACATTGCTGCAAGCCGAGGACAGTGACCCGAACATGCTATTCCCAGTTGCTTACGGCAGTTGAAAACTGAATAAAGCGGAACGCAACTACAGTGTCGTTGAAAGAGAATGTCTCGCTCTGATTCATGGCATCAGACGCCATCATGAGTTTCTGTATGGTACTTCTTTCACGGTGCAAACAGACCATGCTCCATTAGCTTTCCTGGGTGCCAATAAGGAATTCAACGCAAGGATAATGCGTTGGGCCTTGCTATTGAGTGTTTATTCCTTCAAAGTGGAATATATTCCAGGAAAACAGAATGTCGGAGCTGACTTCTTGAGTAGAAACTGGACCACGGAGGAAGAGGAGAAAATCGACGATGCCAATCATCCAAAAGCTACCGATCAAGGCAGCTTCATTGTCATAAATGAAACATGAAAAAGAGTTTCCATGTCTCAAAAGTGGGGACGACTGTGACGTACGTCTAAGTATGACAAATGAATTTCCCTGACCCGATGGATGACAACAGAATATTGGCCTCTCATAACTTTAGAACCCCTGATCATCTATTGTAACTGTAACCTGCATGCAGCATTTCCACGAGAACTTTTCACGCTGGATCATTAATATGTAGCCTGCTATCTTCTGTGAACTTTTGAGATCGCATGGCCTTTGATGGGAGGTTAAATCACGCCCTCAACCATCTCTGAGAACGATTTATAGCAATCTTTTCCTTAACGCCGGCCCAAAAGAGGACGTGGCCAGAGACTCACTCCTGTTTCTAGATTAATTAACAGCAGTTCAATTTCTTACTTGGCTGTCACCCCGCCTGGTGGGAGTTGCCAAAGCTTCTCAGAACAGCGGTACCATCAAAGCCAGGCTGATCTTCAGAATTCAACGTGGGGCGGTATACGATCTAAAGAAATCAGGGAACTCCCAGCTAACGTAGTTAGCTTCTCGAGAATTTTTCGCACTCTCATGCGAGCAGCCTGAGACGAAGAAGATCGGTAGACCGGGGGAAACGGAGGAATCGCAGCGGTTAACACAACGGCGAGGTACCTCGAATTCTGCTCTACTTCAAGAAAAGTGTGAAAACCTAACACGTCCTATTTAAGTTACATTTGAGAAGTATAAATAAAGAACTCCGAAAACTGCATTTTATCGTTCGTTCTGACAGAATCCTAGTTTCACTAGCATAGTCGGATTCCTGCTAGATTTCATCTACCTTCGTTGACTATTGGAGTGTATTCTTTCTGCGCAGACGGTAATTTATACATTAGCTTCGAGTGATCAGTGGTCTAGTTATTTCAATTTATTTCATTGGATTGTGGTGTAAATTTAACCTTATTAAATAAACCCATTTTCAAAGTTCTAGTGCAAACTAATGATAAAACTAAAAGTATTTCCTAATACACTTGACGCGTAAATTAATTTTGCAGACGTTAAAAGGAATTATAACCAGTAAATCCAGTTTAGTTCTGTATAGATAGATGTGCTTTTAATTATTTTAACTCACGGGGAGTTTTCCTGATTTGTTAATTGGCGACGCTAATAAAGAAAATAGGCTAACTGTAATTTATTGCGTGTCAGATTATAATATGATTTGTAATGCATTTCTTGTTTTGAGTATCTTTCATTCAGAACGATCATTCAACCTGCATCCCAGCAATTATTAATTATATACAGAGTTCTGCCAACTCAATTCGATAACTCCAGTAAGATATGAACCTTTTTAAAGCTAAACTTGTGGCGACCTGTAATGGGCCCCGCTCCTCTGAATTTAACTGAGAATAAAGCCACCCAAGAAACACTTTTAAAATACTAGTTCATATAGTCCTTAAAGTAAAACTGGAAGCAGAACATATTTTATTCACTGCCCTATTTGTGAAGAAAAAACATAGATCTACCTGAACACTGTCTGTCAAGTATATTCAGTGGATTTTACACACCCCCAGAAGAAGAACTTACCTCAGTGTTTTTTTAACTTGTGACATTACGGAAAAAGAAATTTATCTCCACCAGCTGTGCCAATTTTAGGAACCACACCATACCTCACGCCTAGCCAAGTGCCTGTGCCATTAATTAGGAACTTTATCTAAACCAACAGTAGCCTTTACGCTTCACCGTCTGGCGATATTTTGAGACTATTTGTTACCTTGTTAAATCTGGGGCCTGACACGGAAGAAATAAGAGGACCAGTCCATTATTCCACGGTATTAGCTGCTGTGGTAAATAATTCCTAGAGTGACAGAATTCACCATTTTGGTAAGTCTGCGTGTGTGTTTGTGGGATGGCCAGCACTAGTGTGTTTTTTGAATGAAAGGAGATTTAATCTTTTCTTTACCCTTTTAATTAGTTCGACCTAGTATTAAGGTGCATTATATTCCTTGTCTGCCATCAATGGTACCTATACCTTGTAGCGGTATGGCAGCTTGCGTACCCTGACAATCCCCAGAGCTATGCCAGTGGGAGTTTTACTCCTGGTAGGTTCAACCAAGCTGGACTGGTCTGTGTGGGTAGGGGTCAGACTAAAGCTGGTACCCTGGTCCTCCAGGTTGGGGGTTTTAGCATAGGGCTGACACCCCTGTCTATGTAAAAAAAATAATGAAGTTACGGAAACAACATCAAATGAACGGACTTTGCTGCGGGATGGACATTCGGAGTCTGTGGCTCGTGTGACTGTCGGTGGTGAGGGCCGAAAGGGGGCCACTGACACGGGGGCGGATGTCCTGACCGCAGGACAGGATACGGGAGTGGGGTTTTGGAGTGTCGGGACAATGTGCGGGACGGGTGGACTGGGACAGGTCACGGCGGAGGTGGGAAACTGTGGGTTGCACGTCCTGGGGATGGGTGGGAGCGGATGGAGAGGGGCAGGAGGGGTTAAAACGGCGGCAGGAGAGGCGGTGCTTTGCTCTGGAAGAGGGGGTGGACGGCGCAGTGAGGGCGTGGCCATTGTACTACAGAGGGGGGTGGAGGGAACATTGCTGGAATGGAGGCCCATCGGCGGCAGACTGGTGCGGTTGGGATTGAGAGGGAGATTCACCGGCACTATATTGGTACAATGCTGCGCACCAGCGGATGGTGGCGATGGGGAGGTCGGGGATGAGTTCTATCAGCGGCTGCAGAAAGGGATGGAGGACACGCCTGGATGTGATCTTCTTATAGTGGTGGGAGACCTCGGTGCGAGGGTTGGTACACACGGTGCATATGGTGAGGGAACGGTGGGGAAGTGCGGCGGCGGAGCGGCAGGCGAGGGTGGGGATAGGCTAATGGGTTTCTGTGGCATTGGCAGCCTGGTCGTTGGAGGAACACTTTTCCCACGTGGGGAAATTCACAGGTTGACATGGGGGTCGCCAGGTGGTCGGGGCGGGGGCCGGATGGACCGCGTCGTGGTTGGCGGTGGATGGAGACATGCGTTGCAGGATGTGAGGGTGGGGGGAGGTGCGGATGTGGGAGGTGGTCACCATTTGGTGGTAGCAAGACTGGAGGTGAAACTGGGAAGGGGGGGGGGGCTGGGCCGGCTGTGGCTACACAGAAGGGGTTTGACATCAGCAAATTGAAGGACCCCCTTACCGGAAGGGATTTTGCGGCCGTCATTGAGAAACGATATCAATTTGCCAAAAGCCAGGAGGGGACATTGACTGGTGATGTGGACCGGGATTTCAACACCATTTCAACAGTGTATAAGGAAGGTGGCGGGTCATGCTTGGGATTCCGGGGGGGGGGGGGGGGGAGCGGGACTGGATGGCACCGGAAACGCTGGACGCCATGGGGATGGGAGGGAAGATGAGGGGAGGGAGAGCGGAGGCGGGGTCCCCCAGGTTAGGGCAACTGTATGGCGAGCGGTGCAGCCAGCTGGACGGGGAGGTTGGGCGCCAAGCCAGAGCCAACAGGGGGAGTTTCCTGGGCGATCTTGCGGGGCAGGCGGAGGAGGCGGCGCTGGGAGATGGACAGAGCACGGTATACAAGATGGCTAAATTCATCGGCGGAGAACGGGGTGCAAACAATATTGCATTGGTGAGAGATGGGCAGGGAGGTCTCGTCGGGACAGCAGAGGGACAGGAAGCAAGATGGGCAGAGCACTTCAGATAAACTCTGAACAAGGAAATACCAGAGACACAATTGAATGTTCCTGAGGCTGAAAACGATCTGGATGTGGGTACGGACATTCCACGAAGGGAAGAGGTCATCACAGCAGTCGAAGGGTTGGGGAACGGTGGAGCTCCGGGCCATGATGGCTTGAGTGCAGAGCTGTTTGGGACAGACCCTGAGCTGGCGGCGGAGCTATTGGAGCCGCTGTTTGCGAGGGTGTGGAGGGCGGGGGCGGCGCCGTCGGAGTGGAACAGGGGAGTAGTTGTCGGGTTGCCCAGGGGGGGGGGGGGGGGATCTTGCGGACTGCAGTGATTGGAGAGGGGTCGCTCTTCTCTCGGTTCCCGGCAAAGTGCTGGGCAGGATGGTTGTACAGAGAGTTTCAAAGGCGGTGGACTGCAGGCTGAGGAGGGAACGGGCAGGATTTGGAGAGGGCGGGAGGATGTGTGGACCATATGTTCACTCTCAGGAACATTATAGAGCAGTGCTCGGAATGGCAGGGACAGCTTTGCATGGATTTTGTTGATTTTGGGAAGGCTTTTGACAGCATGCGTGGGGACAGTTTGTGGAGGGTGCTGAGGGCTTGTGGGGTTCCGGGCTGCATGGTGTCAATCATGGAGGGCCTCTATGCCGGCTTTGCGTGCAGTGTTGGGCGGGTCGGCCTGGCCTTCGAGGTGGGGACAGGGGTACGACAGGGATGTCCCTTGTCAACCACTCTTTTTTTAACAGTCATAGACTGGGTGATGCGCCAGACAACAGAGGGCAGTCCAAGAGGAATACGATGGACTACATTTTCTACATTGGAAGATCTGGAGTATGCAGATGACATTGCACTGCTGGCACGTTCACATCAACACATCCGGGAAAGAACGGATGGACTTAATAAATTTAGCCAGCAGGTGAGCTTGAGCATCAATTTAAAGAAGTCTGAGGTCGTGACGCTCAATGTGAGCAACCCTGAGCCCATATCGGTGGGGGGGAGGGGGGGGTCAGCGGTTGGTGCAGGCGGGTGCCTTCACATGCCTGGGGGGCGTGGTGGCACCGGACGGTGGGGTGGGCGGGGAAGTCGGCATCAGGGTGTATAGGGCAAGGGCAGCCTTCTTTGGCCTGGATGGCATCTGGGGATCCTCCCAGTGCAGCACGGGCACAGAATTGAGACTGTGCCGGAGTTGCGTGCTTTCTGTGCTTCTCTGTGGTGCGGAGTGCTGGAGAGTCGCAGAGAAGGAAATGTCAAAATTGTCCTCTTTTCACACGGCATGCCTGGGAAAAATTCACCGCATCTTTTGGCCGAATGCCATCGCCGGCCGGGATCTGCTTACTCGTGGCACGCAAGAGGACGTGCACACCATCATAGCTGGCAGACGCTGGAGCTGGGTTGGTCATGTCCTCAGAAGAGACCCCGATGCCATCACAAGAACAGCTATGCTTTGGACCCCTGAAGGAAAGCGAAAGAGACGCCGACCAAAAACAACTTGGCGGAGGACTGTGGAGGCTGAGATGCAAGGAATGAGTTGGGGCACTGTACGAAGGATGGCCACCGACCGTGCAAAGTGGAATCAATTTGTTGTTGCCCTACAAGACGCCACTAGGCGTGATGGCCACTGACTGCTTTGACGGTCGGTGGTTAAGGATCGAAGAAGAGAAGATATTCCTTGTACGGGACTTCTCCTAGCGGGATTGTGTAACTGTGTTCATTCCCCCCTCCCGTAAAATTTGTATGATTAAAGGGAGACATTTGAGAACCCTAGCTTTTCCTCTACACCCCCCCCCCCCCTTTTACTGTAACCCCTTGCCTCAGAGTAATAAATTTACCAGTGGGTTAAATTGCCTATCTCTGGTCCCCCCCCCCCCCCCCCTTCTTGTCTTTTGGACCGGGTCTTGTCTGTTAGTAAATACAAACGGGAAACGGTGGATGGGATATTTCTCCTCAAACCCCCCTCTTCCCTTATCATATTTGTATTCTGTAACCTTTGATTTTTGACTGTAAATGTATAATTATTTGTGACTACTTTATGATAATAAAGGTATTAATCTTTATTTGTGTTGGTTGTCGGCTGGCCCAAAACTCCAAACATTTCCATCTGTGCAGGCTGTATTCATGTACGTTGTGCGACAGAATCACCAAATCGGTGAGTGCGCCTGAGCGACTGGAACTGACAAACAATTGTTTGTTCAGAAGAGAGATAGGAATAGTCTGTGAGAAACAGATATTGTCGTAATAAGAGACTGTCCTTGCTCTTCCCAGCGCTTGTGAATCTACTGCCTCATTCTCCTAAATCCTTATTCTCACAGAGCCTTCAATATTCCTCTACACTCTAAAGGGACCAATATCCATCAGCTTCCTCTCAGATAAAATTTACGACAGTCTCTCAAATAAAAAGGGTGCCATTACTTTGGGTATCACAAATAAAAATGGTTTCATTACCTTGGGTCTCTCAAAGAAAAATGGTGTCATTACCTTGGGTATATCAAAAAAAGGTGTCATTACCTTGGGTCTCTTAAATAACATTGGTGTTATTACCTTGGGTCTCTCAAACAAAAATGGTTTCATTAACTTGGGTCTCTCAAAAAAATGGTGTCATTACCTTGGGTCTCTCAAATTAAAAATGGTGTCATTACCTTGTTGTTACTTTGTTTTTCTTGCTCCTTAGCTGGTTTGTTTCTGCGTGTTGCAGATGTTGATGTGTAATTGACAATCTGGGTCACTCACGCTGACAGCATACATGGTTCTTGTACGATGATGAGGATGAAGAGACATGGGTGTGCAGAGACGCGAATGTGTTTAGGCTCATATGTAGTTGTACAAACACCCAGTCACACTCGTACTACAGTCAATGATGGTTGGAACTACTTGTGATGGTTCATACATTTATTGACAGGACTAACATGTAGAATCACACAGGTACAGTCAATGTAAACAAGTTCATGTACATCATGTCAATGGAAATCGCTTGGTACATATCAGTCATTCTGGCTGGTGAACATTCATATATGTATGCTTGTCAATAGTGTTATGTTCTTTTAATGTACTGTTCATAATGCCACTTTGGTATCCCTGACTGAACGCGTCAGATACCTTAATAACTCCGTCATACAAAAGACGAGCCCTTCACTCAAGTAATCCTATTACCAGTGCCGTCGTACACCTTGGCATAACCCGCCAGTTACTTCTTTTATGCTGTAGAATAGTAGCCATTCCACAGGCCTAAATATGACGTCAGTTGTGTACTCTTCATCAGCAGGTTGCATAAACTCTGCTATAAAGTTTATATAAATCTACCAGCATATACATATATCTCTTCGTCACTGGACTTCTGTTCGTTTAAAGACGAATAGTCTTACATAGCTATCTTGAGCACAATGTATAAGTTCTGCATACAGGATCGGTGAGCTGTCCTCACAGAAGGTAATTCTTTAACAAATTCTGCCACCGAAAGCATAGTAATGAAAAAGGTCGGTGTTACCTTGCAACGAATCCTCAGAACATAATAACAACACTGTCGTCCTTCCTGACGCACAGAGAATCAATGGGGAAAACTGACAACGCAGTCACTTCGAAGATTTTCCTCTGTGGCCGGGGGAGTGGATGCGAACGGCACCAAATCAAGTTAGATGTGACCGGGCTTGGTCACGGTGACAAATCAAGTCTAGTGTGACAGGGTGAGAATGGGGTGGAATCTTTTGTCAATGTTCATCTGTTGTTTTACTGGCGACTGCCAGAGATGGTGATTACAGAATAGGAACATAACCCAGGTGGTTCTTTTCTAGACTCGTAACTGTGTTTATGTTTTAGGCTGCATGATCGTCGAAAATATGGTAACATTCTTTTCTCTATCACCTGATGTAAACAAACGACACTTCCTACTGACGTTCAGGAAATAAGTTCAAGCTGGATTAAATATGAATGAACACCTTTATTAAGTGTCTGTAACCTCTGACAACTTCATAATAGTTCATAAATACATGTGCTTCTGTGGTATACAAACCAGTCATCCCAAGAAATAACACACAGCCATCGAACTTACAAGGTGGTCCAAACCCCCAAAATCACTGCCTTGCTCGTCTCGTGCCTAAAACCAACTCACTTAACCCCCTTCTTTCAAACCATCACTTCCGTCCTAACTACTGGGCAATTCTACCCCAAGTTCGATGACGTCATTTCTTAACCTTTAATTAAATCACTCATAGGATTTGTGACTAGTGTTATTACGCTAACTAGACACGCTCAAATACTTAGTGTTTAATCTTGCTAAGTATTCTTACCCTAACTATAATTAAGTGGCAGCACCTTAGTGTTAATCCGACGTAACAGTCCGTACTGTCACACCTCAACGAAAATATAATGGACATACACGTCCACAGAAGCCAGGACTTCACAACTCAAGAAGACGGAAGTCTCATCTCGCGCTCTTCACTGCGCATGGCACATAGCCCAGCACTCTATACCTTTGACCCCAAAGGTCAAACACAATGAATGAACCACAAAGAGAAGATAACCCCTAATCAACCTGACACAGCAAAGTAAAGACATAGTTACCAAACTTTGACCAGGGTGAAAAACCTACAACCAATAGATCGATGTTTGAAACTCCATCAAAAAGGCCGCAACATATTACTCCCCCCCCCCCCCCCTGTAAAAAAAAAGACACATTTTTAAAAAAAAATATTCATGAGCAAGATAGCACAAGCATCAATTATGTGCTCATGAAAAAATGAACCTAATATCAGGTACAATAGACGCATAAATAAAGCGTCTGGAGAGAGTAAAATCATCCCCCATCATAAGAGAAAATATTTCCTCTAAGCCAAACAAACTCAGGAGGTACCATTAAAGAAACCTAAGTTGCTGGCAATACCAATCATAGATATCAAAGTTGTCAAATACTATCATTATAACAATATACAAATACGATGAACTACAATGCTATACCATCAGCATATCTAATGGATATATATCATGGATGGACATAATCAAATTTATTAAAGTCATTATACATCATCCAACTAGTGACACAATTGTGTTAATATGTTATGATATTAAGAACAGACAAAGTTTGAAAGTATATCAGAAGATCTAGGACACAAGATTTAAATGGAATCATGTGGGCATCTAGACAATATGTCTGCCATCATATTATCCGAACCACGGATAGCTCGCACAGTGAAATGGAAAGGTTGAAGAGCAATAGCATAACGAGTAGATCTCGAGCTCTTCAAATCCTTACTTTGCATGGCTGTAAGAGCTTTTTGGTCGGTTTCCATAATGAAATGCGCGCCCAGAAGTAATCTTTCTAGCTTAAGAATGGACCAAACCATGGCCAACAATTCACGATCTAAAACCAAGTAATTCCTTTCTGCCGCATTCAGCTTCCTAGAAATATACATTACAGGATGCAGAGTTCCTGAATACTCCTGCATTAGTGCCGCTCCAATCCCAGTGGAAGAGGCATCACTACGAAGGACAAAAGTCTTATAAATCGTTGAAAGTCTTAAAATAGAATGAGATGAGAATAAATTCTTAACCTGATCCAATGACGATTGGCATTCTTGGGACCAACGCACCATATTAGGAGAACATTTTTTCAACAACGTTGAAAGTGGTGCCATAATGGAGGATAGATTATCAATGAATCTTCCATAGAACTGTATTAATCTCAAGAGACTACGTACTTGCTTTTTTGTCTTCGGAACCGAGATATTTAATATCTTCGAAATGTTTTGGTCCTCTGTCTTCAACAGACCATGACCAACCCGATGACCTAGGAAAGAGATTTCACTAAACCCAACAAAGGCTTTAGAGGGTTTTGCAGTCAAATTATGCTCGCGTAGAGTAGATAGTAACTCGTTTAAACCCGAATAGTGTTCTTCCCAAGTATCACTGAACAGACAGATGTCGTCCAAATATGCGATGACATCTGTACGATACGATAGAATTCGTCGCATCATGCGCACGAAAGTTGCTGGGGCGTTCATAAGCCCGAAAGGCATAAAATTCCACTGAAATAAACCCCTAGGTGTTGAAAAAGCAGTGAGAGGTTTGGCGTGTTCCGTCAGTGGGACTTGCCAATAACCTTTCGACAAGTCTAGTTTAGTAAAGAATTTAGCTTTAGACAGTCTAATAAGTAGATCATCTAATAAAGACATAGGTTCAGCATCGAACTTCGTAACTTGATTTAATTTGCGATAATCAACGCAAAGACGAATGTTATTGTCTTTCTTTCGAACAATAACCATCGACGAAGAATAAGCTGAAGTGGATGGTTCAATTATTTTCAATTGAATCATTTCATCCAATTCTTTCTCGACTTGTGCTTGAAAATGAATAGGTATAGGGTATGGTCTTACTCTGATCGGATTACGATCAGTAAGTATGATGTCATGTTCAATGACATGTGTGTGTCCAGTAATGTCGGTAAGGACATCCTGAAGTGATTGTAGCGTAGAAGATACTTGACGTTGCTCCTCAAAAGACAAGTTCGAAGAGACGGTAACGTTTTTCCATGATTCCGTAGAATTAAGTGGAACAACGGGAAGAGGTAAGTTAACGTCAGAAAAAGTAGTTTCCTCATCCTGTATAACAGACAGGGATGAGATATGACCATGTTGGACTCGAGAATCGTCCGTCGCCTGGAAAATAGGCTGTAAATAGTCTGGTCGTTCAATAAATTCAGTAAGCATATTTATATGGAAGGTTTTATGCCTTCCATCAACATCGACAATATAGTCGACATCTGAAATTTAGAGACTATAGTGTATGGACCTTTCCAAGAAATGAGAAGTCTGTTTTCCCTCGTGGGAAGTAAGACAAACGCTTTGTCTCCAGGACAAAGTTGACGTAGGCGTCTTTTCTTATTAGCGAATCGCCTAGCCTTTTCTTTAGCGAATTCTGATGATGAAGTAGCTAACCTGCAAGATTCGATAATTTCCTCCCTAAGAGCAATAACATACTCATATGACGATTGTGTATCATCGTCAATATTATCGGCAGTGATCAGATCGTGTAGCAAGGACATAGGACCGCGCGGTTGCGCGCCAAAGACAAGTTCAAAAGGAGAAAATCATGTATGCTCGTTGGGAACCTCTCTATAAGCAAAGAGAGCTGCAGGTAGGACCCTGTCCCAATCATCAGGATGATCCTCCGTTATCTTGCCTAGTAATTTCTTTAGTGTCCTATTAAGACGTTCAACCAATCCATTGGACATTGGATGATAAATACTACTGAGACACTTTTTAATGTCCAGAGTAGCCATCACCTGAGACATAGTGTCCGATATCAATTGAGTGCCGTGGTCTGATAGTATTTCTCCGGGAAATCCCAGCCGAGAAAATATGAGCCAAAGAGCATCTGCGATATCGACAGTTGATATGCTTTTAAGAGGAATAGCCTCTGGCCAACGAGTGCACATGTCAACGCAAGTAAGAATAAATTGATGTCCTCTGGCTGACTTAATCTTAAACGGGCCAATAATGTTTATTGCCATTTTCTGAAACGGCCGAATAGGAATATCTGCCGCCTGAATAGGTGCAGCATGTCATGGACCTCTAGACTTGACCTCTTGGCAAATTTTGCAAGACCGGCAATAAATTCGTATGTCTTTGTTCACGAATGGCCAAAAGAAAGACGCAAGGACTCTAGTCTTAGTTCTGGAAAAACCCATATGTCCAGCACACTGAGAATCGTGTGCATGTTGAAGAATTAAGGCTCTCATTTATTTAGGCACAAGAATTTGCGAATGCATAGACTTGTCCGAGTGTTGTACCATTCGTACCAATATACCATTCATCATAGTGATATACGATCTGCGATTCGTATTCTGATTAGGATCACCTTTCTTTGCGAGAAGAAAGAATTTCTTCAAAGAAGGATCCTCTTCTTGTCGTTTAACAAACGTGTCATGCGAAATCACCAAGTGATCATCTTGGCTATCAACTCCATTACTATCATCAGATGAAGTTGGAGGGATAAGAGCTTGGGCTCTTGTTACAACTGCATTGACCGCTTGGATATTTTGTTCCTCCCAAATAGAAATTTGTTGCGGGGTGCATTCCCTAACCCCATGAATACGACCAATTATAAGATCCGAAATAGGATTAGGAAGAAGACACGCGTGGACATCTCCTGTAAAGAAAGGAGTGTCAATGCTAATGATAGCAGTAGGATATTTTTCCATGGTACCACCAAATGTAACACATTTGACCACCTTTCCCGAGTAACAGCGAGGATCTATCAGAGACTGCCTAACGCCGACAGTAGTGCAACCAGAATCAAAAAGCACTGAGACTAGCCTATCATTCACTAGACCTTTATGCAAGATGAGAGATCCTCTCCCATCATGCGCAACTGTAGCAGGAAGAGCGGGAAGAGGGTGACCACAAATTAAGGTAGATACAGACGATGGCTCGAACAATGTTGAGCATTGGGGGCATTCAGTTGCTCTCCCAAAATCGAAAGCACAACCAGTGATAGCATTAGAGTTCCCACTATCATTTACTTGATTACAGGCTCCATTAAACTCTTGTTGTGCAGAGTTTGCCTGTTGGAAAGCTTTCCTTTTGTTATATCTAGGTCTACCGCGATTATCATTTTTCCTGTAATTGTTATCATATTGTCTATTGTAATTATCATTCCGGTTTGAATCCCGGTTTGTATATTCACCATCGTCATATTCTTGACGTCGAGAATGGTTATCCCGAGCAGAAAAGCTTGGGTAGTTTTTATTGTGATAACCTTTGCGAAAGTGTCTAAAATTATTACCACCAAAATTACGAGAACTCCCATCTCGTCTCAAGTTCTTAGAAGAAGAACCATCATGTGTTGGATTACTCTGCTTATGAGTGTAATTCTGATTACTTTTTCTATTCCAGTTTTGTTGAGCACCCTGACATTTCTTATTGAAATTAAGGCCATATGGTGCAGCCGAAGCAACTGGCAACCCTTTTTTCACTTTAGAATTGCTAACTGTAGCATGGGGATGCGCGGTGGCATACTGACAACAGTATTCCTCCATGTCTTTTAAGTTTTTAGGCTTACGCTCATGAAGAAATGCAAGGAAAGAATCATTAACAGATGACAAAACTTTGTCTCTAAGTAATAAGTCAATTAGACCTTCATATGTTTTCTTAGTTTGAGACAACTCAACCCATCGTGTAAATGTACGACGTATCTTTGTAACAAAATCAGAGAAATCTACTCCATTTTCTGGCAACATTGTCCTAAAACGAAGACGATAATTTTCTTCTTTTAGTTGATATTTTTTTAATAATGCTGCTCTGACAACATCATAATTAGTTCTATTATGCTCTTCTATTGTCATAAGAGTAGTCACAGTTTCACCTGTAAAAAATTCCATCAGTTGTTCAACATAGTTTTCCTTTTTTATCTTATGCGTACCACATAAAAATTCGAATCTATCAAGATAATCAGTTATATCGTCCTTTAAAGGATTGAAATGAGGCAATTTGATCTTACTAGATCTCTCTTTTGTTGTATCCGAAGTTGCTTGATGAGCACCCATATTTGTCACTTTCAATTTCTCTAATTCCAAAGTTGCGAGTCTTTCCTCATGTTCCATTTTCTGTTTCCTTTCTTCGACTTCCCTATCCAATCTTCTATTTTCCGCGTCTGCAGCAGCTTGAAATTTTCTTTCCTCTGCAGCAGTTTGAAATTTTCTTTCCTCTGCAGCATTTTTTGTTTTTCCATTTCCATCTGGAATTTTCTTTCATCAGCTTGCATTTGCAACCTTAAATTCTCAGCATCTATCTTCCTTTGTTCAGCTTGCATCTGCAATCTTAAATTCTCAGATTCTGCTTTCAATTTATTTTCCTCTTTTTGTCTCTTTTCTTCTGACTTCAATGCTATGGCGTATTGAGCAGTTGCGAATTCTTCTAACTTGTCACCTGTCTTCCCAAGGACTTTCCCTTGTTCAATGAAGAAGTCTAGTGTAGACATTGTGTCTAATGAGATCAGTAACCTGAAAAAAAATTAAATAAATTACCTTATCCCACTTTAATGGGAGACAAGTCTTCAATGTTAGACTTGTATACTCAGTTCAGTTTATTTCACTCTCTTCGAGAGACAAGTCTTTGTTAAAGACCTTGTATGGTTACTGAAAAACTCTTTTTTCGACTTCATAAAGATCAGTGTTGATAAAGTCTAACCTTCGGTCACCAGTGTTGGTTGTATGGTTACAATTGTGTTCGAAGGGGTGTTGTCACAGTGAAGACAAACACAGGTCAACTCGACCTAAGCAGTGGTGTATTGTTTTTGGAGTGAGGATACAGACAGTACGCGAATGCTGGAAAATGTTCTGAGAGTTGACAATAGGGCAATCTCACTCACTCGTGGCATGAAGTGTAAGACGAACTACTGTTTACGTTTTCTTGCATTTAATGGACACACACTTCGACGACACAGGAACAGGAAACATCAGACAGGTTGGCATAAATCATCATAATATTGATCAATGCAATGCACTATCACCTGAGCATTCATGTTGTATAACAGTTCAATGTAAGGTCAGTAGACAAGCACTCAGTATTTCAGCACATATGTATAATCTCAGGCCTTACTGACAAATCGCGTCAGTTAAGAACCAATGTTTACTCATGGTTCCATGTAAGAACCTCGTCTAAGTCTTTCAGGCCGAAAATTCAGTAAATGAATTTATGAATACAATGTCAAACCACCAGTAGTGGGTTTTCATATAATAGTATGCAGATTTCGATATCATCGTCTGATATTAAGGACATTCCTGTTCTCGATCGATGATTTTATAAGATTGAAACTTGGAGTCCAAAGATGGCTCCATCTTTGACTTTCGCTCACAACAAAGATAATGAAGAAGCATGATCATAGACTCTGTTCCTTTCATAAATATATGTAAATTAGACTCTGCATATCCTGTTCAATCATGTTGCGACATAAAATGTATATATATATATATATATATATATATATATATATATATATATATATATATATATATATATATGTATATATATATATATATATATATATATATATATATATATATATATATATAACTGCAAGAAAATATGTCGTCTTAACATCGCTAATCAAACGCCTGTGCAGACGATAGCATGTCGACCTAGCTGAATATGACGAAAGGTTCAATATGTATGTTTTACCTTATTTCTCAGGAAAAACACAACAGCGAATAACGCGAATAACGCACGCCATTCCTTGGCGTCAAGAATCAACACTGGGGAAGAATCTCTGATAATTCAATCATAGAGATAAACAATCTCCTTTCCCCAAAAGGAACCACAGAGCTCAAGACAAATCTTCAGACCGCCTTCATCTAGGTCAAACAGGGCGGAACCTTCTCACCTCCCTTCTTAGCGACACATCCGCCGAACAACCTACGACCCCAAGTTCGACACCAAAGATATAGTTCGACTTAGACATACAAAGATATTAAGATAAAAGACATACTCGTCCTACCTAGACAAGAACTACACATAGATTCGGGTCATAGATATTCTGAAGCAAGAACAATCTATTTCTAACCAAACAAAGAATAGATCGCTGCAAACCTAGATTTCTACGCTATTCGATATTCAGCAAAGATACAAGAACGGATAACTCACAAAATGAATACACATCGCCAAATCTGAGTTCTGTCCCTCTAGACTGGAAATCGTGAATTCAAAGATAAATATATTTTTATCAGACAAATAAATACATTTTTAATTTGTATGCGTAATCTGTGCGCCACACAAAAGAATATGTGCGCAACAGTTACCTTATTTCTTTATAACAATATTCTATCCATAATCTCAATATGAATAGTGTATCACATTAATAATATAATAATAATAATACGTGACCAAGTATATGTATGTAGACTGTGTATGACAATAATAAATACAAAGACAAGGATACAGAACAACAGCCGAAAACGTTCGCAGAAGTCAAATAAACAATACAGCGAATCTAAGGAAAATGTTACAAAAATGTGTAAAGATGACTGCGAAAAGTAAACAAGACAAATGGAACACTGTTATAAACAAAAAGGTGTAAAGAAATAAACGAAAGGAAGGGGAGACGAACAGATACAAACAAAACAAATCGAAAATCAAAGAATGGAAAAATAACGAAAACAACACTAACTCATCTCGTCACAGCTAAACGTAAACAGCAACAATTGTCGCTAGCAAATCCCAATTAAGGAAATTTGCAGTCCCTAACGACACGCTCTCAGTAGATACCTCTATAACGTGGTATGATCTACAAGGAGTCACCTACCCAACCGGCCCGCTAAAAACAACAGAAAAAATACACCACAATATTACAAATAACATATAACATTGCATATAATGAAATGTGTTGCAAACAAATTTTAGTTACAAATTACAATATAGTAACTCTCTTGTTCTTTGTCAACACTGGAGTATAATGTCAAGCGCGCAATTATTGTTCGATCCACAATAACATGTAGTGGTCTCCAGGAACATAATGTCACTATGACATTCTCGATGAATAGTTGAGACTTGACCAAAAGTTCGTAAAAGGTACTGTTCACAAAAAAAATTTGACCTCGAACTATGTGACTTGAATGTTCAGATGTTGAAAAGTCTGTTGCCTGAAACGGTAAACAACCAGCGGTACTGTTTACAAAAAGACTTGACTTGTGTGCAGCTGTAACGTGTAAACAACCAGCGGTACTGTTTACAAAAGGAATCGACTTGTGTGAAGCTGTGGTCCACGTAGCAATATTGCCTAGATGCCAACACTGTTTATGTGGGTCAACAGTCAATGACCTAATTCTGCTGTCCTGTGTAGCTAAAACTTGGAAATGTAGAGTACTACCGATGTGTGTTATTTATAGCTGTCAACCTTGATCGTTCCAATCTGTAGCATCAACCAAAACTGAAGCAGTAAAGCCCACAGACGTGGCCTACCAGAAATGTTACTTGATTTTTCTTGCTCCTTAGCTGGTTTGTTTCTGCGTGTTGCAGATGTTGATGTGTAATTGACAATCTGGGTCACTCACGCTGACAGCATACATGGTTCTTGTACGATGATGAGGATGAAGAGACACAGGTGTGCAGAGACGCGAATGTGTTTAGGCTCATATGTAGTTGTACAAACACCCAGTCACACTCGTACTACAGTCAATGATGGTTGGAACTACTTGTGATGGTTCATACATTTATTGACAGGACTAACATGTAGAATCACACAGGAACAGTCAATGTAAACAAGTTCATGTACATCATGTCAATGGAAATCGCTTGGTACATATCAGTCATTCTGGCTGGTGAACATTCATATATGTATGCATGTCAATAGTGTTATGTTCTTTTAATGTACTGTTCATAATGCCGCTTTGGTATCCCTGACTGAACGCGTCAGATACCTTAATAACTCCGTCATACAAAAGACGAGCCCTTCACTCAAGTAATCCTATTACCAGGGCCGTCGTACACCTTGGCATAACACGCCAGTTACTTCTTTTATGCTGTAGAATAGTGGCCATTCCACAGGCCTAAATATGACGTCAGTTGTGTACTCTTCATCAGCAGGTTGCATAAACTCTACTATAAAGTTTATATAAATCTACCAGCATATACATATATCTCTTCGTCACTGGACTTCTGTTCGTTTAAAGACGAATAGTCTTACATAGCTATCTTGAGCACAATGTATAAGTTCTGCATACAGGATCGGTGAGCGGTCCTCACAGAAGGTAATTCTTTAACAAATTCTGCCACCGAAAGCATAGTAATGAAAAAGGTCGGTGTTACCTTGCAACGAATCCTCAGAACATAATAACAACACTGTCGTCCTTCCTGACGCACAGAGAATCAATGGGGAAAACTGACAACGCAGTCACTTCGAAGATTTTCCTCCCCGAAAATACAATGGACAATTACGTCCACAGAAGCCAGGACTTCACAACTCAAGAAGACGGAAGTCTCATCTCGCGCTCTCCTCTGCGCATGGCACATAGCCCAGCACTCTATACCTTTGACCCTTAAAGGTCAAACACAATGAATGAACCACAAAGAGAAGATAACCCCTAATCAACCTGACACAGCAAAGTAAAGACATAGTTACCAAACTTTGACCAGGGTGAAAAACCTACAACCAATAGATCGATATTTGAAACTCCATCAAAAAGGCCGCAACACTTGTGTATCTCAAATAAAAATGGTGTCATTACATCGCGTCTCACATATATAAATGGTGTCATTACCTTGGGTCTCTCAAACATAAATGGTGTATTTTCCTGTGTCTCTTAAATATACATTGTGTCA
Organism: Oreohelix idahoensis; assembly: GCA_024509875.1. Taxonomy (NCBI): domain Eukaryota; kingdom Metazoa; phylum Mollusca; class Gastropoda; order Stylommatophora; family Oreohelicidae; genus Oreohelix; species Oreohelix idahoensis. The sequence continues at coordinate 27,619 of JAMPIV010004328.1, forward strand.
TTACCTTGTGTCTCTCAAATAAAATTGGAGTCTTTACCTTGGGACTCTCAAATAAAATGGTGTCATTACCTTGGGTCTCTCAAACAAAAATGGGGTCATTACCTTGTGTCGCTCCAATTAAAATGGTGTCATTACTTTGGGTCTCTCAAATAAAAGTGGTATCATTACCTTGGGTCTCTAAAATAAAAATGGTGTCATTATTTTGGGTCTCTGAAATAAAAATGTGTTATTACCTTGGGTCTCTCAAATAAAAATGGTATCATTACCTTGGGTCTTTCAATAAAAAGGGTGCCATTACCTTGGGCCTCTCAAATAAAAATGGGCTCATTCCCTTGGGTCTCTCAAATAAAAATTATGTCATTACCTTGGGTATTTCAAATAAAAATGGTGTCATTACCTTGGGTCTCTTAAATGACATTGGTGTCATTACCTTGGGTCTCCCAAACAAAAATGGTTTCACTAACTTGGGTCTCTCAAAAATAAATGGTGTCATTACTTTGGGTCTCTCAAATAAAAAATGGTGTCATTACGTTGGGTCTCTCAAATAAAAATGGTGTCATTACCTTGGGTCTCTCAAATATAAATGGTGTCATTACCTTGGGTATCTCAAATATAAATGGTGTCATTACCTTGGGTCTCTCAAATATAAATTTTGTCATTATCTTGGGTCTCTCAAATAAAATTGGTGTCATTACCTTGGGTCTCTCAAATAAAATTGGTGTCATTACCTTGGGTCTCTCAAACAAAATTGGTGTCATTACCTTGGGTCTCTCAAATAAAAATGGTGTCATTACTTTGGGTCTATCAATAGAAAAAGAACGAATAAGGCTACTTCTCTCTTATATAGTCGGAAGAGGAGACCGATATGAAATCTGGATTGGTTTGCAACATCATTATGTAAAAGACATTGCTACAGAAACTAACAGTTCAAGAGCACATGATTACTTTAGTGCAGGCTTCTTAGAACAAAAGGAACCGAAGACGCAGCAACACTGATAAATGCAGTCAGCGACCTATAGCTTGACTGCTTGCTTCAGAGTCAGCGAATCAGAGCTGACCAAGACCCCACTCCACCTCCAAGTGGTGGTCCTGAAAACAGGATGCATCACTGCAGTCTGGCTGAGAGAACAGAGATCGAAATGGGAAGGATAACTCGGTCCCAAAAATGCCATGCTGAAACTGGATGTGTCGGGCCGACAGGCGCAAATATCGCAGTTTTGCTGTAAACGGCGACACAACGTAACAAACGTCCTTTTCAGGACGAACGCAGAAGAAGAAGAAGAGGAAAACCAACGGCTATTGGGGTACATACTCCACTGTGAGCGACAAGGAAAATGTGATGAACTATGTAACCACTTTGGAGTGCACATACATTTTTTTACTTAAAATGAAAGATCCAGATGCATGGATACTGAGTCATTTAAACTGCTACCTCAGCGGACAGTGTAAACGCCAGCTTCTGGAAGACTCTTTTTCAGGTCCTGGAACACGCACGTATTAACATTGAGGAACATGAGACATTTATCTAAATTATTTCATCGTGTTGGCTGTGGAGTAACCGCTACGGGCTACGGAATTTGGGACAGTAATTTCTTTACAACATAATGGTTACTTTAACAACTGCCTTCATCTGGCAGCATGGATAAAACCAGGAGTGAAGTTAAAAGTTGCAACCAAGGTGGAGTTGGTTCAGCTGTCAGTGTAGGCAAGACAACAGGAGACGGACAGTTAGGATTCATGACCCAAGTGGGCCCGCCTCTCCCCCCCCCCCCCCCCCCCCCCCCCCCCCACGTAAAGATGATAAAGGGCCGAAACATTTGTCCGATGGGGTGAGGGAATCTCTTTTGATGATCAGATTGCCTCCTGTCGTATCGCTCTGTACCATAGTGAACCATGAAAAGCATTTTAGTAAAGTGTACCTCCATAAGTGTAAGGAGGTCATAAACACAGAACAATGCTTGATCTCTAGTGTAACATGCGACAATACAGAAATAAGTTGTACCTGGAATATTTACAAAATTAGGCGGCGGAGGAATTAACCCAAAATTAAATTGAAATTGAAAGTAGAATTTGTCATAGATGTTAATCCAACAAACTGTGTCACAGAGCTGTTATTTAAAAAAGATAAGAGAGACAGACAACTCCACCAGTGATGTTTCACAATTCACCAGTGAAGCCTGCACCATTCACCACTGATGTTTTACCTTTCACCAGTGATACGTATGCTATTCACCACTGGCGTCTTACCATTCACCAGTGGCGCGTACAACATTCACCACCGACTTTTACCATTCACAAGTGACGCTTACACATTTAAACAGTGACGCTTACACAATTAAACAGTGACGCTTACACAATTAAACAGTGACGTTTTACCATTCACCAGTGACGTTAAACCATTCACCATTAGCGTTTATTTCTAGTGCTGATATTGGCAGTAATGTCGTATAATAATAATACAGTTTTACTGTAGACGCAGACTTGTGTCTTTCTTTAAATCTGACATCTAGTATTTCCTTAGAACTGAGGTTCTGTATTTGTTCCATTAGTGTTTTTACAAAATATCTGACAGAAAACAGCCCTGTACCTACTGCTCATTCGGTAATAAATAAAAATGTTTACCGATGAATTTATGGATTCCAAGAAAATTACAAGCATCGCTAGAAGTAACAGCGTGTGCCTGTATCGGCCACTAACTGACAGTTCCGGTTCAAAAGTCATTGCTATGAAGAAAACACATAGTGGGACGAAACAGGCGATAAAAAGCGCGGAAATAATAACAACCATTTTGGCCACTTTTTGGTTCCGGTTCGAGACGATGTCAATCTGCGAACCACTTGTAGACTTCTTCCGCCATTTCATGCTGCTCTGTAACTTAATTACCAGTATTATGGTACATGTGATAATCACTACAAAAGCACTAAATGGAATTAAAATATTGTTGATTCCAAACGATATCCTCTCAACGTTCTCTCTATCTTCCGTGTAGATTAGACCGAGTAGGGTTTTGTTTTGTAACGGAGAAAACTTCATGCCCAACCTGTTGACAATGTATATCGGTGCTACACTCGATATGGAGATGATGAAGATGAAAATGATGACGACAGACACTCTTTTTGATGTGACGATGTTTTTTATCTGCACAAGATAATAAAATATCAAAATTAACAATTAATTAAGAAAAGATTTCATCGTTTTAATCAACACAATATCTGTGATGAAACTACTGGTTATAAAGGAACAAATAAGTGTTGAATCATATAATAACAAGTACATGTAGCAAAACTTCAAAACAATCAATGCACATAACATAAACAGAGAAGAGCTTAAAATAGTGCGCATAGCGTCGGGAATTTTGATATTTTCGTCTATGATATCTTTGTGCATTTTGTTTCCTCATGACGCCCTGGGCTGTGATATGGTTTGCACTGTTGCCTTTGTTATTATTTCATACTACACCATACGAGCGTCTGATGGTCAGGGTGGTTAGAGCGCTGGTCTCTCGCGGCAAAGGTGTCGGGCTCGAATCACGGTACCAACCAGCTCCAGTCTACTCAGCTGTAAAGGGTACCTGACTCTACTCTTTGAATTAGGGAAGAAAAAGGCAGAGAGGAAAGGAACTGTTCACCCCCACCTCCCGATACTGGACCTAGTATGGTGAAATGTCTAACACTTCACTCCCTACGGCAGTATTTGCTATGGGACTACCTATTGTGTTACACCATACCTATACGCCGCATGTGACTCACTGAGGGATCTCTGAAGAGAAAATGACATAATTGGACCATTGCACCCTCTGGCAAGTCATTTAACGACCTCGTTATGTAAAATAAATTGCAACAGAAACAATCCCTGCAAGAGCATGTGACTGGTTGGTGTATGCTTCCCGCAAGGTTAGGGGGGGGGGGGGGGGGAACCAGTTGGAATCGTTGGTTCATGCTCCGTTAGGATCGCAAAGGAAATTGATGATGATACTTTTTTGCGTTCTATTAACAACTATCACAAATTCGTACAAATCGCCTGACATCTTCTCATGCTGATATAAATCTAGAATGAATAGTATAATATAAAAATAGTATAACATAAACGTCATTAACACAGGAAGCGAACCTCGAATGGTGCCGTTATACACAGACATCTCTCCAGTGTGATTAACGCTGTGATCCAGCTGGTGGTTCGAGTGAAAGTAGCATGTGGTACTGCGCTTGTAAGGTACTGGAATTCTATAGGGTCAAACCCCAAATCTGCTGTGGCTACCGCTGGAATACAACAGATGTTTGTCCACATTATCGTGATGAGACAACCTAGGTCAGAGACTGCCAAACCTAAATATGGATAGTAGAAAAAGTTAGTTAGCAACAAATCCTTAACATGATGTTATAATTTTTGTCTGGGTTACTAATGCCTTACGGGAAGGTTCGTTTGTGTGTATGTGTCATAGGGAGAGATAATGAAAATGTTGGTGATAAATTATTTCTGAATTCAATTTCGTCTCTCTCTTTCTCTCTCTCTCTCTCTCTCTCTCTCTCTCTCTCTCTCTCTCTCTCTCTCTCTCTCTCTCTCTCTCTCTCGCTGTTATGGATAGAAGGTGGGAATTCTGGTTAGTACGTATGAAGTATAACACGATTGCTATCATTTCTATAGTGTTTTAGGTTATTCATGTAATTAAAAAATGTGTACTCTAATTCTATATTATTTTACTTAAAATATACCCTTTTTGTGGTTTTAGATTTTGTAATAAGTCACACCAGATCACAGGTTTTTTTTTTTTTTTTTATATCTGGACATGCATGTCGTAAATTTATTTTGAGAGAAAGATTCTTAGAAATAGTGGTCCGGTTTAGAGTGTAGAATGATGGTGAAAAGCTCAGTGATAGAAATGTAGAGAGTAAAATAGTTGCTTCACAGAGTGCTGGAGGAGAGTAAAGAAAGACTTATTTATGACAAATCGTTTCTCTCAATCTACTCTTCAGGCTCTACTGGTCAAACAATTATTTGCCAGTTTCCAGACACACACCTGCTCTCACACCGATTTGGTGCTTCAAACACACAGACGACGTGGATACAACTATCTTAAACAAATAGGGGAAATTTTGGGCTTTGGGCAGTTCCAACACAGTCCAATATAAGTTTATGTTGTTTATTAAAGTTAAAAAACCAATCACTACAATAACCATGTGTTTACAGCAAGAATTATCAAAATTACAGAAAAATGCAAATAACAAGGTTGGGTGGGGGTGAAGAAGATTGGTATCGACTAAGCCCGACCGGCTTATTAGACAAAGATAATCCCGGTCCAAAAATATATAGTTAGCAGGAACGTAGGTCAGTTAACCTAACAGTGAAGTTAATTACTCTGTAAGAGGTGTTTCAAAGTTAGGTATAGGTTGTAGAAAGAATCCTGTTCTTCCCAATTGTTCTTCCCTTTACTAAGCAAATGAAAAGGAGGGGGGTTTTAAACACGATGTTAACAAATTAATCAACTATCCCAACTTAAAGGGTAACAATGCAGGGTATACAGAAGATATTATATTACCAGGTAAGCAAGTTAACAAAATGGTGTTAAAAAAAAGATTAAATTTCTGTCATTCATACACGAGCGTGGAGGATCCACACCTTCATATATTCACACACTTACCGATTACAGCATCAGACAATCCAATAGAATGATATAAACAGCAATTACATCCTTGACCCATGAAAAGGTCTGGTACTTCCGTGTACCGCCCCAGATGTTGCGAGGTTTGCTGATAGCAACTATTCTCACTTATCGCCGGACTTGAAGCCTAAGAGTTATTGTGTTTTATTATATAAAAAGAGTCTATGGGATGGCAACTGAACACAGTTCGGGACAACAGGGGTGAAAAATGAAGTGGTCTCTTTAATCTTCCTCTATGGTAAAATTCCTTCAATGCGTGATGATAGTAACTGACCTGGTAAGGTAAGTTTATTAATTCCAGTGAGGAAAAATTATAGCCGTCACAGTTCAGGAAAATTATGTATCTCTCACAGTAGGGCAGTAAATAAAAGTATCGACTATCGGCACGGTTCAAACTTTCCAGTTTATCTTACAGATTTGTAATTTTAATATGATGATTGTTCTTTAAATAGTCTTGGGTAGGCTTTCTTTCATGTAATTGTGACGGTGCTAAGACGATGTGTGAAGGAGAATCAGAATTCGTGTGTAATGTTGTCGTCACTCTCTCTGGCCTACTTTCACACACGTTCCGCAGTCACATATAATACTATCTGTGATGACTGGCGGGTCCCAACTTATAATTAATGATAACCCCCTATAGGTAAGCATTTAAATCATACAATGTTGTCAACATCAAGTTTACTTTTTAGGTTATATTCTCTATACAACACCATATAAACCACGCGTATTTAGGTATTCACTACGTATCTCCATAGGATAACCAAGCACAGACTTGCTGAGACAAGCTCTCCTATGTCGTTAGTTCCTCTCTAGCACAGGTCGCAACTATTGGCAAAAGCCCAAACTTCAGTTGGGTTATCGTTGGGAGGGCGCCATTTTTGCTCTATAGAAACGATCTTGTGACTTCCCTCAGCTCTCTCACTGAAAGCCTCTCACTGTTTCAGTTTTAAATACTGCCATCTCCAACACAAATGCACCACATGATAGCCGCCACGTCATAATGTCAGGGAAACTTCCACCAATCCATCTAGGGAGCAAATCAGGAGTCATATGCCTCAGATCATTACTATGCTCGGGCAATCAAATGATTCTCTGTGCTTGGATTGGTCTGGCGGGAGCCTAAGCCTTTCTCCACGCGCGTTGCATTCAATCTACAGAAATAATTCATGCAACATTGTGATGAGAATTTCCATTTACTGATAAGCTAGGCCGCCCTGTCTTTCATGGCATAGAAAACCCACTAGTCATCTCATTGATAGTTTTTTGGTTTTTGGTTTTATTGTTTCGCCCCCCCATTCACGGTAGGGCGATCTTCTTCTACTATTTTCCGGAGTAAACTTCTCAGGGCTGGGTCTTGGCTCCGCCCACGTATCCGTAATTTCCCCTAGAGAGTCCAACTGATATAAACGTTGAGGTCCAACACGAATGTCTTGCCTTATCTTCTACAGTTATGGGCCCTACCTCTCACATGCAGCCCTTCTACCCCTTCACAAAATCTCTTGCCAAGGTGGGGCTCTCTTTTCACCCAAATCGTCTTCCCTGTGGCACTGTTATGGTAAAATCACCTTCACCTGCGAATTGAGCTGGCTCTTTCTGGTGGGTGTGAGGATTTCTTCCTGGGAGCCAACTTCCAGCTGTCGGGGGCGCTGTCAGGACTGCTGACCGGCCATTGTTGCGGTACTGCGCATTGTGTTGGACATCACTGGTCTAGGCCGCTAAAACCTAGCAAAATACATTGCAAAAACAGATGAAAAGAAAACACTTATTTCATCATCCTATCATCAGTTTGCCTTCTTCCACATACGATGGTTGGGCTGTAATGGATCTCCAACGTCTTCTGTCTCTTGTCTTGATGGTGCACTCTGATAGACTCTTTCCTGTCCATCTCTTGATGTTGTCTTCCCACTTATAGCGCTGTCTTCCCCTTGCACGTTTGCCTTCAACTCTCCCTTCTGTTATGGTCTTCTGCAAGGTGTTATGCCTTTTTATGTGGCCAAAGTATTTTAGCTGCCGAACTTTGACCTCCCTCATTAGTTCTCTTTTCATACCTAGATTTTCTAGGACCTCCTTATTTGTTTTCATCTTCTTTCCATGAGATTACCAACCCCATTATTCTCTATATCACACAATTTCAAGAGCCTCAATTCTTTCTTCCAAATGCTTATTCATCGTCCATGTTTCTGCACCATACAGAAATGCAGAATATATATATAACACTTTATGATTCTCAGTTTTAATTTGTGAGATAAACAGTTTGGGATGTCAGTTATATGGTGTTCTTGTTCTGTTGAATGTAGCTTTGTTCCATTCCTAGTCTCTTCTCGATTTTCTGTTTCACATCTGGGGCTTCATATTCTGTTATATATATGACCGACTTATTACGTTAGCTCTTGACTTGTTCCGGATTTCACCATTATACGGCTTATCTTTATTGTGGGTTTATCGTCCAAAATCAACGTATTATCATTATTACCAATAATAATAATAGAAAGTGTTCTTTATTTTTTTGCATTGCTCTTCGTCTTCTACTTTCCGCTGTTGTGGCCTGTAGCAGTTTTAGGTGCTTTGCACTGGTGCATACAATTGAGTCCCTGGGATCTGAATGTGGAATTCGTGGTAGGTCGGCCACTGGTTTGGCCAAAATATACAATGGAGTAAGCAATTGTGTTAATGTTTTTTATGATGGGAGTATCATTAGCGAGGTATTACTATTGCAGGGAAATTTTGTAATAATAACTGCACCAAACCGAGAGGGGGGTCCTTGGCTTGATAAGATATTCAATTGGATGTACGGTGGTATGATTCTTCTCTGCGCCCGCGTTGGTACAACTCTTCGCCTGGCCTACGTTGGTGCGAATCTTCAATGGGCCTATAGATCTTCGAATCTTCATGCGGTAGTGCGATTCTTTTGCTGGGAATATGGTGGTGCGAATCTTCACTGGGGAGATGTACTGGGCAGATGTGCTGCTCTGTCTGTGCTGGGTGTTGTTATACTCTAGCAAGGTTTAGCTGTGGTATCATTGGTTGTAGTGCTCTCTTGCAGCATTGAACATTCCGCGCATGACTCTATGCTACAGAGTCTGTCAGTATCCTGCCGACGACGCCATTTGTGATAGGGTGGGAGTGATGATGATGATGATGATTATATTGTGATATTTGATCACTCTCTTTTCACACTCGCACCGACCCGAACAACAATAAAACTCTTGATTTTGAGGCAGGGGCTGTATTTATTTTTACAACCCTATCAGTGACACTTAAGAACACTAGCAATCGGGCACATGCTGGGAGTTTTGTTTTGTTATGTTCGCTGGTTTATTTGTTTAATGTTTGCTTCGTGTGTTTAAGTGTCACTGATAGGGTTGTAAAATTAAATACAGCCCCTGTCTCAGAATCAAGAGTTTTATTGTTGTTCGGGTCGGTGCGAGTGTGGAACCCCCCTTATAGGAGTGATTCTATTGGGTGCCACCCTGATATAATCATCGTGTTCATCATCATGCTCTCGAACACACCACCCTATCTCTTTTTTGTTGATATTATGATAGCTAGGTCGCATCGAACCGCCACAAGATTAACTTTAAAAATGTGTCATCAATATGTCTTGAAGTTTATAAGATGATTTCTTTATTGCTGGGATCGCAAGGTTACAATCACTCTGTATGAAAGAAAAAGACATGTAATATACCGAAAAAATCAAATATAAATAACGTTTATAAAGCGCGAGTTGAATTTCCCGTTAATACTATTTATAAATATATATATATATATATATATATATATATATATATATATATATATATATATATATATATATATATATATATATATATATATATATTTTATTATAATTATATATATAATTCGCGTATTTAATTATGTATTTAATAATACAAATGCGCGATGTTCTAATGGTTAAAAACAACATCTATATAATATATGCACTTAAATTATAATTATATTAATTATAAATTCCTTCGCGACTTTAAAAAGTTAATTAATAGCATTTCTTGCACACTCTATTATCTCTTTTTTGGAAATAAATATAGCAGTGTGTTATCATTACCCATTTACTAACTGGAACTATTGAGATGGTTTAATTTAATAGATTTAAATTAACACTAAATCCAGTGAAATAGAATGAATGAACTAGGCCACTGATCACTTTATACAATATATATTTTACCGTTTTGCACAGAAATAGAATTCACTGCCAATAGAGACCGCAGTCAGCGGAGTCATAGCTTGACTGCCTGCGTCAGGACCAGCGAACCAGAGCTGGTCAAGACCGTGCTCCACCTCCACGTGGTGGTCCTGGAAACAGTCTGCAGCAGTGCAGTCTGGCTGAGCGAGCACGGATCGCAATGGGAAGGAAAACCCGGTCCTAAAAAATGCCGTGCAGAAGTCGGATGTGTCGACCGAAAGGTGCAGATATCACAGCTTAGGCGTAAACAGACACAACGCAACCACCGTCTTTTCAAGGACCGAACGAGGAAGAAGGAAAGAAGAAAGAATTCACTGCAAAAGTAAAATATTATATATTAAAAATCCAGGGATATTTCTAAGCTAAGATTTCAAAATATAGCTAGTGCTTCTTATCAAGGTTCTGGGGCCAAGACGAGTGTGATAAGTGTATTTCTTACGTTGGGTGGTCTGTATATAATCTAAACTTAAATTGTAAGATGAGTGGGACATGGGGAGAAAATTGACTAACACCATTTTAGATCTCATGGGACTTTGGGGGTTCTGAAACCGCCAGGGACTTAAAGAGAGATGCCGGCCCCTGGATTTCTGTATTCGCCGTTCGCTGCGTCCGTTCGGCTTTCTCCGTTCGCTTTCACTTGCGATCGGTTCTGCGCTTCGCTTTGGCACGGGAGATGCGAAATACCTGCAAGGGGAAACTTGCGGTCGCTCGTTTCAGGGGACCACTACTGTCTTTGATCCGTGGCGCTTGTCTTTCCTGAAATCCCCCAGTCTGTGTCTTTGAATCGTGGTCGCATACATATCTGTTTGATTCTGGCGCCGCCCTCTGGGCCAAGTTAATGTAAAAATATTGCATATGATTTGCTCAAGAGATGTCCATCAGGGCGTGATTTAATCTCTCCCTCCTTAAATCAATGCGATGACCAGAATGAACGGTAGATAAAAACTGTCCTACATTATTAATCAGCAAAACGTTTTCTGTTTGCCCTCTGTGTGGAACGGTTGCATAGCTAAATGAGTCCAGGTGGAACAAAAAAATCCCGTCTTGACGTTTGACGAAAAGGTTACAATATTCGGGGGGCACTGATGTTATCCAAAGGGGTCGTTACGAAGGTGTCGTACTATATCATCACAACACTTCAGGGTTACTTCAGGGTCGGCTGAGTTCGTTCTGTCACATATCGTCCCTCTTTTGAGACATGAAAACCGCTTTTTATGTTTGATTTTACCATATGACTAATTGAAGCTGCCCTGATCGGTTTATCTTTAGGATGATTGGTATCTTCAAACTTCCCTCCTCTTCCTCCGCTCTAGTCCAGTTTCTACTCAGTATAAATAAGCAAACCGACATTATGTCTTCCCGGAATGTATTCCACTTTGACAAGAAATTAACGCTTTTTAAAAAGAAGGGCATAACGCATGGATCCTTGCGTTTTTAAATTTTTATATTGGCACTAAGAAATGCTAAACGGAGCGTGGTCTGTTTGCACTGTGAAAGATGTGTACCATAGAGGAAACTCATGATGGACGCACTGATACCGTCAATCAGAGCGAGGCATTCTCTTTCGAGTACCGCTGTAGTTCCTCCGTTCAGCTTTATTTAATTTCCGAATGCCATAGGCAACTGGAAATAGCAAGTTCGGGCGGCGGTCACTGTCCTTCGGCTTGAAGCAGTGTTGTCCCCGAGTGCCCTGACCTGGACGCGTCGACCCGTAGTTACAAAAGGTTTCTTGAGGTCAGGCAACCTCAAAAATTGGGGTTTGCAGTCACAAACTGTCCTTACAAAGTGCTGTATGCAGGTGTTCGCACTTGTGTAATCCCACATGATCTGATCCGGCAACGTCCTTTATTGTGAGGTCAGAGTTCAGAGGTGCCACTGTCAGTCCGTTTTTGAAGTTCTGGTTTGTTAATTCTGATAGTTAACTATGCACATAGTGATATGCAAGGAAACGTACGTCTTTTCTTCGTTCGGGGTCTTTTTGCTGCTCACTATTTTCTCCACGTTCTTCTTAATAGGCCAACTGCATCCAGTGAGAAGATAATAGTATGCCCCAGAGGAAGTACTACTGTTCAAACCCGATGAGCACATTTGTAGGGTCTGGCTGTCGACTTTACCCGTCTTCTCCTGTAGTCTCCTGAGGAGCAAAGCAACCGTCAGCAATTGTTCTTCGTAGGTTTCCGATGCATGAGTTTAATATGTTCATCATGAAAATATGGGATGGCTTATGATGGGACTTTTGCGAAAGGTTTCTAGTAGCTTCCTCATCATTCATGCTGTGTGAACATCCTGGTGCGTTATGCAATACCGAAACGGCATCACATTAAATGTGTAATGTCCTTCACTAGTGCTGAAAAGCTAAACAAGGGTTTTTATTTTTCCTCCTTGACTGGTATTTGATAATAACCTTTACTGAGGTCAATCTTGGAGAAAATCTTTGCCTTGCTAAGCTTGGTGAACAGCTCAGAAACAGTTTGGAGAGGTTCGGGCTGGAATTCCGTAGCAGCGTTTAGCAGCCGGTAATCTATACACAGCCGAACTTCCTTATTGGGCTTCTGCAACAGCACTACACTGGAACTGTAAGGTGATGTAGACTCACTGATAATTCCTGCCTGATGCTCCGCGAAGTGCATCAGCTTAAGCGTACGGGATGGGGTAAACTCTGGTTCGAACAGGGGTCTCATTTGTTAATTTCATATCAAATTCGATGAGATCTGTTCGACCAGGTACATCCGTTAAGACTGCACTGTACTGTTTTAGTGGAGCCCTGGTTTCTGTTTGTTGTTCTGGTGAGAGATTGTCGCCGAACTTGACATCTTTAAAGGTTTCTGTGGGTTGCAATGGATACTCCATGCAACCATCATCGTCTTCCTCGTCTTCCGTTGCTATGGCGACTGCCAGGAGATGCTCGGAGGATGGCACTGGTCTCTCCAAATATTTCTTAAGGAGATTTACGTGGAAGACCTTCTCCTTTCTTTTTATCGAGATCTTGTAATTAGTACGTGAGATCTTTTTAAGGACGGTAAACGGCCCTTGCCATCCGATGCGAAGTTTATTGCTTCCGGTTGGAAGTAGCAACAAAACTTACTCCCCTGGTTGTAGTTCTCTCTCTTTTGCAGCTTTGTTGTATCTTTTAGCATGTTTAGCGCGGGCTTTCTTTTGGTTGGTAGTAGCTAGATCCCATCCTAGCTTACGCCTTTCCTTGAGCTCAGATACATACTTGCTTGCAGAGACGACTGTCTCGTCAGCTTTTTGGTCTGTCAGGGACCGAAGTAAGGCTTCTAGTAGCACCTTAATAGGTCTGGCAAATAAAAGTGTAGCTGGCGCGAATCCCGTAGACGCGTGGGGTACCTCTCGGTAGGCGAATAAGGCAGCCGATAGATATAGGTCCCAGTCTTCCGGTTTCTCCTGACCCAGCTTACGTAACATGGTGGTGAGGGTGCCGTTAAAACGTTCCACGAGCCCATTTCCGGCCGGATGGTAGGGATATGTGTGGATATGTTTGGCCCTCAAGATCTTAAAGATCTCCATTAACAGGCTACGGAATTGGGATCCATTGTCCGTCAAAACTTGTTGAGGGAATCCCAACCGTGTAAAAATTTGCACGAGGGCTTCTGCGATATGCTTGGAATCAGTGCATGTTAGCGGTATAGCTTCGGCCCACATTGTGCAAGTGTCGACTAAAGTCAGGATGAACCTGCTCTTTCTTTTGGTCCTTTCCAGCGGTCCAATGATGTCGACAGCAACCCGTTCAAATGGAGTACCCCCTATTGGCATTTGCCCCATAGGTACTGGGGGTGTTAAGTGCTTTGGTGCTACCCGTTGGCATTGGCCGCAGGATTTCACATACCTGATAATGTCAGAGTTCATTCCTGGCCACCAATAGTGGTTTTTTATTTGCTGAATAGTGGCGTTTTGTCCCATATGTCCGCTAAAGGGAAGAGAGTGCCCCATTTCTAAGATCTGGCTTCTGTACTGCGTCGGTACTAGGAGCTGGTTATTCCCCGTGTCCGGGTTGCTCGTTCTACGATACAATACGCCGTCCTTAGAAAAGATGTCTCCGTTTTGTCTGGGATCCTTAGCCATGGGCAGTTTTCTAATGCAGGGCTCATGAGTAGGGTCCTTTTGTTGCGCCTCCTTCAGTTCATTCGGCAGCAAATTTGGCGCAGGCTCGCTCTCCTTCTTGGCTTGCCTTCTTGTGGTTACCGCTGCCACAATCGGCTCCTTTGGTCTCCCAATAAACACATATCTACATCCCAGGATAACTGGGTAGATAGGATCATCCATAATGGCCGCTTTAATAACCCCTCTGACAAAGTCAGAGTGTATTTCTACCAATGCGATAGGAAGCGTCCTGGGTGCATCACTCCTGAAAACTCCACTAAGTTTGACGGTTTCCTCTGTCTCCTGACCGGGTTTGACTAGGTGCCTAGCGACAATACAACTAAAGCTTAGTCCAGTGTCAAAGAGACAAGTAGTTTAGGTACCATTCAAAATAACAGTTCCTCGAGTTGAGGGTCGGTCCCCCTCAGGTTGAGAATCACTGACATTGACTCTACCTTTAGAGGCTGTATGCAAACATCCGATGCGGTTTGGACCGGTTTGTTTGCCCTGATCAGACATTCCTGGTGTAGGGGTCTTCCCTTTTCCTTGACCTTGGTGGCCGCGCTGCCACGTAGGCTTGGTGGGTTGATCAGAATTGTTGTTAGGTGGGTATCGGGTTTTGTAGAATTTCGATTTTTCCTGGGGAGGTTTATGGGTATTATTATCTCGTTGGCTATACTGTTGAGAAGAATTAGAGGAATAGGATGACTCTTGATTTTGTTTACGAGATGGCTCATCTGTGGGTTTACGTTTAGTGCTGGGAAGTTCGGCCATTGCATTGCTATAGCGTTCGGCTTTATTGAGTATGTCTTCAAGCCTGACTGCGCCCTGTTCAGCCAAAAATCTACGGGTTTCGTTTGACAAAGTTGACTTTATCTGTTCCACAAGAACAAGTTCAAGTAGTCCCTCATATGTAAGAGGTAGGTCAGATAATTCAATGCACTTTGTCAAATAGCCCGTGAGACGTGAAGAGAACTGCGGGAATGTTTCCGTGCTCTCTTTCCGGCTGTTTCTGAACATTTGCAGAAATTTTCGGGCGGTCATCTCAAACCGCTCTAGCAAGGCCTTTTTCAGCATGTCGTAATCATGTTGGTTGGTTCCCAGCTTTGTATATACGTCATAAGCAGTACTTTGTAATGACGTTGAGAGTTTAAGTGCCAACGATACCTCTCTAACCCATACAGATTTGCGAGCATCTCGATATTTTCTAGATAGCTGTCAATTTTCTCATTGGGACTAGGAAAAGACTCTAAAGCACAAGACATCGCAGTTAATTGGGCAGATTGAGTGCTGGAGAGGTCCAATGACTGAGGCTGGGGCGAAGACGGCTCTCCGTTATTCGAAGTAGAGGCGCCCCGACTCTCTAAAGCCTTAAGTTCCAGTTCATGCTCTCTCTCTCTCTCTCTCTCTCTCTCTCTCTCTCCCTGCGAGTTTCCATCTCTGCCTCAATTTTCTTGTTCTCTGCCTCAATTTTCTTCTGCTCCAATAGACGATCTTTCGCTTCTTTCCTATCTGCCCTCTCCTGTGCTTCTCTCCTCTCTGCTCTTTCTTTCTCTTCCTTCCTTTCTGCTTCTGCTCTTTGTTGCCCCGCGTCATATATTTCCAGTTTCTGGTTGACAAACCGGTTCGCAGCTTCTGCGTCTAGTCCTGCCTTTTTCGCTTCCAGCATCAGGATGGATCTCATCTTTATCCTCTCTGCCATTGTCAAAGAATAAGATGTTGTATGACTAGAGAATAGTGCGAAAGAACAAGAAAGGAAAAAAACTCAAAGCCGCTACGAGAGAAAAAAAAAACACAAAGTATAAATTTACTTGTGTTACCTCCTATTTGAAATGTGCAAACTTATCGCTGCTATTATTGTCACTTAAGACTCTTAACGCAAGCGACTATGCCACTAAATGGTAAGTTACACTAGAAAAGAATCTACTTTTACTAACAGTAGAGAAAAATTTATATTAAAACAATTTAAAGAGAAAAAAAATTTCCCCCTAAAATGTTTAATTCTCCGTCACAAAACTCGCCCCTGAAGTCAATTTATGAGAAGAGACGATGTTAACCAGACTTAAAAAGTCAGAACAAGGCGTCTTTAGCTAAGCTGAACTCTTTTTAACTTCAAAAAACCTTTAGTGACTGTAAAACCAATCACGCAATCCCAGCAAATCTTATAAAGAAAAATTTAATTTTCTCCGCCAGAGGATAATTTAGCTAACCGAATTTATGATTATCCGTACTTTCTACTGCTGTGGAAAGAAAACAACCTGTAAATATGCTGTGTGGACGACCCAAATACTAAAAGGCGTTGTCTAGGGGTGTAATTAATTATTTATTTATTTCCCTAAATCACAAAGACAGATCACTAACACTCTATCTAGGTAGACCCAGACTTAGATCAGACTCAAAATATCTTTATCCCGGCTATGCGAAATCCTCAATTGTAGCTCAAGATCCCAGGACCAGCCCACAAATATTGTAAATTTATTTTGAGAGAAAGAGTCTTAGAAATAGTGGTCCGGTTTAGAGTGTAGAATGATGGTGAAAAGCTCAGTGATAGAAATGTAGAGAGTAAAATAGTTGCTTCACAGAGTGCTGGAGGAGAGTAAAGACAGACTTATTTACGACAAATCGTTTCTCTCAATCTACTCTTCAGGCTCTACTGGTCAAACAATTATTTTCCAGTTTCCAGACACACACCTGCTTTCACACCGATTTGGTGCTTCAAACACACAGACGACGTGGATACAACTATCTTAAACAAATAGGGGAAATTTGGGGCTTTGGGTAGTTCCAACACAGTCCAATATAAGTTTATGTTGTTTATTAAAGTTAAAAAACCAATCACTACAATAATCATGTGTTTACAGCAAGAATTATCAAAATTACAGAAAAATGCAAATAACAAGGTAGGGAGGGGGTGAAGAAGATTGGTATCGACTAAGCCCGTCCCGCTTATTAGACAAAGATAAACCCAGTCCCAAGATAGATAGTTATCAGGAACCTAGGTAAGTTAACCTAACAGTGAAGTTAATTACTCTGAAAGAGGTGTTTCAAAATTAGGTATGGGTGGTAGAAAGAATCCTGTTCTTCCCAATTGTTCTTCCCTTTACTAAGCAAATGAAAAGGAGGGGGTTTTAAACAGAGTTAACAAATTATCAACTATCCCACTTAAAGGAACAATGCAGGGTATACAGAAGATTATATTACCAGATAAGCAAGTTAACAAAATGGTTACAAAAAAAGATTAAATTTCCTGTCATTCATACACACGCGTGAGGATCCACACTCATATATTCACACACTTACCGATTACAGCATCAGACACTCCAATAGAATTATATAAACAGGAATTACACTCTTGAACCATGAAAAGGTCTGGTACTTCCGTGTACCGCCCCAGATGTTGCGAGGTTTGCTGATAGCAACTATTCTCACTTATCGCCGGACTTGAAGCCTAAGAGTTATTGTGTTTTATTATATAAAAAGAGTCTATGGGATGGCACTGACACAGTTCGACACAGGGGTGAAAATGAAGTGGTCTCTTTAATCTTCCGCTATGGTAAAATTCCTTCAATGCGTGATGATAGTAACTGACCGGTAAGTTTATTAATCCAATGAGGAAAAACTTAAGCCGTCACAGTTCAGGAAAATATGTACTCTCTCACAGTAGGGCAGTAAATAAAGTATCGCTACTGGCACTGTTCAACTTCCAGTTTATCTTACAGATTTGTAATTTTAATATGATGATTGTTCTTTAAATAGTCTTGGGTAGGCTTTCTTTCATGTAATTATGATAGCTAGGTCGCATCGAACCGCCACAAGATTAACTTTAAAAAATGTGTCATCAATATGTCTGGAAGTTTATAAGATGATTTCTATATTGCTGGGATCGCAAGGTTACGATCACTCTGTATGAAAGAAAAAGACATGTAATATACCGAAAAAATCAAATAACGTTCTAAAGCGCGATGAATTTCCCGTTAAGACTATTTATAAATATATATATTCGCGTATTTAATTATGTATTTAATAAACAATGCGCGAGTTCTAATGGTTAAAACACACATCTATAAATATAGGACTTAACTAAGGTTATTAATTATAAATTCCTTCGCGACTTTAAAAGTTAATTAAAGCATTTCAGCCTCTATTATCTTTTTTGGAAATAATATAGCAGATATATCATTACATTTACAACTGGAACTATTGAGATGGTTTAATTTAATAGATTTAAATTAACACAAAATCCAGTGAAATAGAATGAATGAACTAGGCCACTGATCACTTTACACAATATATATTTTACCGTTTTGCACAGAAATAGAATTCACTGCAAATATATATATAAATCCAGGGGATAATCTAGCAAGATTTCAAATATAGCTAGTGCTTTTATCAAGGTCTGGCCAACGAGTGATAAAGTGTATTTCTACGTGGTCTGTGTATATCTAACTTAATTGTAAGATGAGTAGGACATGAGAAAATTGACACCTTTTTAGATCTCATGGGACTTTGGGGGTTCTGACCGCCAGACTAAAGAGAGATGCCGCCCCTGGATTTCTGTATCGCCGTTCGCTGCGTCCGTTCCGGCTTTCCCCGTTCGCTTTCACTGCGATCGGTTCTGCGTTTGGCACGGAGATGCGAAATACCGGCAAGAAACTTGCGTCGCTCGTTTCAGGGACTACTACTGTCTTTGATCGTGGCGCTAGTCTTTCCTGAAATCCCCCAGTCTGTGTCTTTGATCGTGGTCGCTACTATCTGTTTGATTCTGGCGCCGCCCCCTCTGGGCCAAGATAATGAAAATATTGCATGTGATTGCTCAAGAGATGTCCATGGGCGTGATTTAATCTCTCCTTAAATCAATGCGATGACCAGAATGAACGGTAGATAAACTGTCCGCATATTAATCAGCAAACGTGTTTGCCCTCTGTGTGGAACGGTTGCATAGCTAATGAGTCCAGGTGAAAAAAAAATCCCGTTTGACGAAAGGTTACAATATTCGGGGGCACTGATGTTATCCAAAGGGGTCGTTACGAAGGTCGTACTATATCATCCAACACTTCAGGGTCGGCTGAGTTCGTCTGTCACAATGCTTATGTTTTAACCGATGGGCCTAGTGTCTAGACAGAACGGGTCGTTCTCCGAGTCAGTGTAAACGAAACCTTAATTATTAACCCCATTCAACATCCAAATATAGACAATAAAAAATAAGAAAACGTAAAAAAAACCCCAATCAAAGTGTCCCAAAAAATGTACAAGCTAAATCCTTCTGTCAAAAATGATACCATTGATAAACCAAAGCACAAAAGCTCACCCAACTCTGTCTTCCATCTCTCTTTGATTACCCGCTCCTTTACCAATTTCGCCAGCGAAGGAGCAAATACATTGGATTGAACAAGGTATACGCTGAAAGAAATTGGATCAGCTTAATTTGCCTCCAGTAATAAATAAATAATACGACAGAAACTCTACCCTGCCCAAGCTAACCTTCGGTTACAGTTAGGTATGTAGCTATCTTTATTTTATTCATGCCTAAACGTTATTTACAATTTCTTGTTCTTGACGATAGCTACTCTCAGCATCGACCAAATTAACTGAAGCTTCGTAAAGGTGACTTCTTCTTCTTGAACCTTGTAGCTCATATCGAAGCATGGATCAACACTTGCCTCGAGTCGTTCCTAAACATTCAGCACCAACCTCTTGTCTCCTTATGAAGCATGTGTTTTTTTTTTTAGCAGCAGGGCCCCAGGAATCCTGCAATTAACATTCGCATACTCTTGCTGGGATGGTTTCTATGGCAACTGG
Organism: Oreohelix idahoensis; assembly: GCA_024509875.1. Lineage (NCBI taxonomy): Eukaryota > Metazoa > Mollusca > Gastropoda > Stylommatophora > Oreohelicidae > Oreohelix > Oreohelix idahoensis. The sequence goes on from JAMPIV010004328.1 coordinate 47,379, forward strand.
GTTTACATCATAAGGATGTCAGCTACATGTAAAAATCTCGTATGAGCAGTCAAAAGGTTTTAACTGCATTCACATTTTATATACGCTAGAAAATCTCGGTACTTCTACTTGTGATAAAGGTGATGTGGCATACGTTTATTGAAGGCCTATGCTGCTTGGTGAATGTAATATGTAGACGAACCAGTTGAAAGTCATATATACATCTTTATTTGATCCCGGAGTCAGTCATTAATATCGTGTGGCTACGTGTGCATTCTCTGTTCTTAATTTGTTGCAGTACTTGCAAAGAAATCATTCAGTCAGTACCACCATGCATAGATACTCTCACCTGTAGTTCTCATTATTAGACGGTTAACCAGGTGTTTGCTGTGGCCTTAACATAAGCGACACTCATATTATGTCTTCCACACGCTCCACTATCTCCTGCTGAAAAGTCACACTGCCTCTTCTGACGTACACGATTGTATCGCTCTCAGGCAGAGTTTCCTCGTCTGTCCCCTAGTTTTTAGTGCCCAACCTGTCGGCTCTCCATTTCCAGGGACGTTGCAACGATATGAGATCCATTACAGTAGACATTCAAAAATCCGGCAACCTCCGGACCTGAGGAGTGCCGGATTTGTGAAAATGCCGGATTTTTTATGGTTATATATTCTGTATATATTTAACAGAAAATGACTACCTGTACACTTTATCTGCGATCGACAATGCACGATGTTTACGTTTTACACCACTTCCTTTATTTGCTGAATCCATAATGGGGCTAAACAGCAGCAAATAAATGATTAAATGAGAAGGAATGAGCAGGAATGCCTGTTAACACGTGCAAGCAAGACCCAACAGCTGCATCAAAACATAAACTGCTCCAGAAAACAGTGGCGCGCCAACGCGGTAAATTTAAAAATGCGCTCCGAAATCCATGCCGGAAATCTGAAGGAACCGGATTATCGATGGCCGGATTTTTGAATGTCAACTGTACTCCTCAGCTTCTTTACATTACCAAGACTGTATAAAGACACTTCATTTATCTCCATTGCTCTTCAACTTTCTTACATTACCAAGACTGTATAAAGACACTTCATTTATCTCCATTACTCTTCAACCTTTTTACATTATCAAGACTGTATAAGACACTTCACTTAGCTCCATTGCTCTTCAACTTTCTTACATTACCAAGACTGTATAAAGACACTTCATTTATCTCCATTGCTCTTCAACTTTTTTACATTACCAAGACTGTATAAGACACTTCATTTAGCTCCATTGCTCTTCATCGTTTTTACGTTACTAAGGACTGGTAAAGACACTTCATTTAGCTCCATTGCTCTTCAACTTTTTTACATTACCAAGACTGTATAAGACACTTCATTTAACTCCATTGCTCTTCATCGTTTTTACGTTACTAAGACTGTATAAGACACTTCATTTATCTCCATTGCTCTTCAACTTTTTTACATTACCAAGACTGTATAAGACACTTCATTTAGCTCCATTGCTCTTCATCGTTTTTACGTTACTAAGACTGTATAAGACACTTCATTTAGCTCCATTGCTCTTCAACTTTTTTACATTACCAAGACTGTATAAGACACTTCATTTAGCTCCATTGCTCTTCATCGTTTTTACGTTACTAAGACTGTATAAGACACTTCATTTAGCTCCATTGCTCTTCAACTTTTTTTCATTACCAAGACTGTATAATACACTTCATTTAGCTCCATTGCTCTTCAACTTTTTTACATTACCAAGACTGTATAAAGTGGTGTTGCTGGTATTGTATGATGGTGATATTACTAATTGTAATTGTATGAGGCCAGCTGTGAAGGCTCCTGAGATAAAATGTAGTTGTGAATTGTCAGAAGGCCTTTCTTGCTACCACTACGACCTCACACTTAATTTTTTTTTTTTTAATGAATGTGGCTACGTAAAGTGTCTAGGGTTATGCTATGTAGTGTGGTGTAATAGGTTATAGATATACCCACAGATATTTAACAAGACTAATAATATTAATAAATGTTAAAATACACTGAACTAACTCACGTGTGTAAAATTTTTTGATAGAATTATATTACATTTATTTTGTTCTGGATCAATTTTTTTAGGTTGACCAGAACTTAAAAGGATTTAGAGATTATGAAAGAAATGCATGGAATATTATATCATAAATGCAATAGTGTACATATATATGTACTATACTAGTTAGTTTTATTAAAATGTTCTAGTAGTCATCTACTTGGGAGGATAGTTACTGTTTGTGCTGTTGGGGTGGCCTCATCACACCTGTCTATATTGACTACACAGTGTCCAGAAAATGGTGGGAATTTTTATGGGGGGTATTAGTAACTACACAGCGTTGGTGAATGTCCAGCAGACCAGAGGCTCACTCATCTGGTAGTTGTAGCTCTGGTGCTGAAATCAGGTGGTCCCACCTCTCCGTGCTGGCGGGCAATAATGGTGGTCTCTGTCACAAGTACTGCACAGATACACTCGAGTAAAGTCACCAACTGAATAGACACTGCTTGGTTGACAACAGAAACTCGCAGCTCTGCAATCAAAGTATGGGCCATGTGTCAAAATCTATTCTCTACCCACGTCTGGACACAACACTGACACAACAACCACATCATACAGACAGGTCAGATCTCTCTGACCAAACAGCACATTTACCATGGTGGTTTTACATCAGATAGATCCTCCCAGACTATAGGTTCTGAAAAATATTTATTAGTTGTCTGCCCTAAAAGAGGATAGGTAATATGTTTCATTATTCTCAACACTTGATCTGTCTTGCCTAACCCTTGCTGGAGTTTATGTACATTGTTGGTCCCTAGACCCTGACTAGGGCGGGGGGGTCTAGAGCAAATCCCTACTTGTTTGTAAGGCTAGATTTCGATATGGCAGTATCAAATCACTCGAACATGAAACAATATTCAAAATATATAAGGAAATAATTTCAATCTTACCAGATTATGAATAAATAACACAGAATTGCTAGCAAAACTCAGCTGAGCTGCTGGCTATAGTATGGCGTCCCTAAATTTATTACACTTTCTTTCATATGGAAATCACCACACTTTAAAATCTGTGTCTATCACTGAACAACTATTGAAGAATGGCCCCACTTTCGCGTCTGAGCGCTAATGATATGATTGTCTGTGGCCAATCACTGCCTAGGTTTATTTTAAATTCAAATTTCCTACCATAAAGTCATTTCAGTCATGCTTCAGTCAAGTATGGATGGTTATCTGTTAGTCTGTCCGTCTCTACTTGTGTTTCTACTAAATGTACTTGATTTTTGAACCAACCTTTCTCTCCCCTCCAAAATTTTGTCGTTAAAAGTTATATTTAGACACAGCTACCACCCAAAAACCCTCTCCTCCATACTAAGTAAATTTGAACACCTGCGTCCCGAGGTCGTGTTTTTTTGTGCAATTAGCGACACTTTTAGATTCAATACAGTCTGTCGATGATGTGAACAACACTGTCTTTTGTCATTATCTTCAATATTATCTATCCGTCTGTAAAATTAAGAACATATTAGTTCACTGCTCAGAATAGGCCATCCGGCCAGCTAATTTTTATATTCCTAACATTAATATTAAGAAAAAAGTACTTTTTAATTTTTGTAATATTCCTAACATCTGCGTTTAGCCGCTGAATTCAAATCAAGGGCTTGGTATCGCGCAAAAGCGTCCAATAAATGACTGTGGCGTAACATATCTATGGTCCCTTCTGTCGAGTTGCTTACTTTTTATGTCAACTTGGGAAACGTGACTTTTCTCCGTTTCCCCCCCAATTGCGTCTCCTTAGCCTTTCTAGTCTCACGCAATCTTTCCAGTCATATTTTTTTCCTTTTTGATCCGCCGTTCCCCTCCTGTCTAGCAAGTCAGTTATTATGGAGGATGATGACCCGCGGTCTAGGCGATCATGTACTATTCGCAGCCTACGCATTATGTTTTTATCCTTAAATGTTATCTTTGGAGGGATTTTACCGTTGTATCTCTGTCAATTTCACTACACATCTCCCCACTTGAAAACATGCCTATGGCAAGTTCCAACACCAGCGATACACATAGGTAAAATTGCTCCTCACGTCTGCCACTACTCTAATTTTGATCACAGGGGTGCCGACTGAGGAAATCTGCACCGACATTCAATTTGCCTGGGATATATTGGATACTAAACTGATAAGGTTGAAGCAACAAAGACCACCTCAGCAATCTTGCGTTTTCATGCTTAGCCTGAGACAAGAACACGAGAGGCTGATGGTCCGTCTCCACCACAAATGTCCTACCATACAGATAGATTTGAAACTTCTTTATTGCCCAGATTAATGCTAAACATTCCTTTTCGCTTGTGGAGTATCCTTGTTCCGCCTTATTCAATTTGCGGCTTGCATAAGCGACTGGTTTAAGTTCCCCATCAGGTGAAGATGATCTTTGCAACAAAGCCCCTCCGAGTCCTACATTACTTGCATCGGTTCTTAAGACAAAGTCCTGTGTCAAATCAGGCAGTTTGAGAATAGGCTTGCTAGTGAGTTTTTCCTTTAACTCTTGGAACGCTAGTTCACATTGTGCAGTCCAAATAATTTTATCTGGAAGTCCCTTGCGAGTCAAATCAGTCAGAGGAGCACAAATAGCGTTAAAATTCTTGATGTATTTCTGATAAAATCCGCATAACGACACAAATGATCGCACGTCCTTTTTTGTTTGCGGCCTAGGTGCTCTCTGCAGTTTTTCCAAGTTCTTAGGATCAGGGGTCATATTACCCTGATATACAGTGTGTCCCAAGAATTCCAACTCTTTGCATCCAATACAACATTTTGTTGGCCTAGCAGTTAAGTTCGCCTCCCGAAGTCTATCAAACAACATCTCCAGAGCTTCAATGTGTTCTTCAAATGTCTCTGTGGCGACGAGAATATCATCCATGAAATTCGTGATACATGGGTTATTCAGGGGATCCAACAATTTGCGCATCATCCTTTGAAAACACACTCGGAGCATTTTTCAGTCCGAATGGTAGCATATTGAATTCATAATGTCCATCCGAAGTGCTAAAAGCCAAATAAGGTCTCACTTCAGGCTTCACTGGGATCTGGTAATAGCCTTTACTAAGATCCACTTTTGAAAAATATTTTGCCTTGTTCAGTCTGGCAAATAACTGTTTTGTGTCTGGTAATGGATCCACTTGTCCTTCTGTGACAGCATTCAGTTTCCTGTAATCTATGCACAATCTGTGTTCCCCAGACGGTTTTCTCAACAAAACGACACTAGAACTAAAAGATGATTCACTGTGCGAAATAATCCCCTCCTTCAACAAATACTCTATTTCTTCCTTCAATGCCTTCTCCTTCGCGAACGGAATAGAATAGGCTCTCATACAGATTGGGTTTGAGTCTACCAGTTTCATGTCATACTGTAGCAAATTTGTATGGCCTGGTTTATCTGTTAATACATCTGTATGTTCCTCCAGAACCTTTTGAACTCTCTCCCTCTGGTTTTTAGTCAGGTGCTTACTGACTTTTACCTGTGCTGCTGTTTCACAAGGATGTAATGGGTATTCATGTGAGGTGAGTGGTTCTTTTTGCATCTGGGTTGCAATAGCCAAGGTCAATAAGGGGGTGCTTTCCTGGAGTGGTCTGTCCAGATACTTCTTTAACAGGTTTACATGATAAACTTTTTCCTTCCCCTTTTTGTCAATTTTATAGTTTGTTCTAGACACCTTCTCTAGAACCGTATATGGACCTTGCCAACCAATTTGTAATTTATTCTGGCTTCCGGGTAGTAGAAGCAGCACCTTCTCTCCGACTGCCAGTTCCCTGTCCTTTGCCTTCCTATTAAAATATGCTGCATGTTTCTTCCTGGCTTGTTTCAAATTATCATTTGCCAGTTTCCATCCAGCTTTCAAACGAGTGGTCAGTTCGTTCACATATTGATACGATGAGGTAACAGTCTCTTCCGCCTTCTCATCTGTCCAGGTCCTTAATAGGGCTTCTAATGGACCTTTTATTGGCCTCCCAAATAGCAGAGTTGCGGGAGCCATCCCGGTTGAACTATGTGGTACCTCCCGGTACGCAAACAATGCGGCGGGCAGGAATTGATCCCACAGATCCGGTTTTTCGTGTGCCAGCTTTCTCAGGATAGAAATGAGAGTCCCGTTGAACCTCTCTACCTGGCCGTTCCCTTGTGGATGGTACGGACTACAATGAAAGTGCCTGGCTTGAAATAGCTTAAAAACTTCTTCCGTTAGTTTCCCCTTGAACTGAGATCCATTATCCGTCAAGATTTGATGCGGGAATCCTAATCGGGTAAATATTGTAAGTAGTGCCTCTGCTACATGTTTTGAATCAATTGATGGCAGGGCTACCGCCTCTCCCCACATAGAAAAAGTGTCCACCAGAGTAAGGATGTAACTGTTCCTCCTCTTGGTCCGAGTGAGAGGTCCTACAATATCCACTGCAACCCTCTCAAAAGGTGTTCCCACTATGGGCATTTCCCCTAGAGTTGCAGGAGCAGTCCAGTGCTTTGGAGCTACCCTTTGACATTCTGGGCAGGATTTGACATATCTTTTTATATCCTCCGTTATCCCTGGCCAGAAGTAATGACAAGCTATACGCTGTCCTGTGGCGCTGATCCCCATGTGACCACTGAAGGGAATCGCATGCCCGAGTTCCATCACTTTATCTCTATATGAAGTGGGAAGAACCAGCTGGTTGTGACCATTTGTTCCAGTTCCGGCCTTCCTGTATAAGAGTTTGTTCTTCATGAAATATTCCCCCTTGCTCGGAGGTGTGTGGCATTTGGGCAATTTTTTTTAAAACAGGGCTTGAGTGTCCTATCCTCAGCCTGCGCCTTCCTCATCTCCTCTGGATGAGCATTTATAGGTTCACCTTCTTCCTCCTTCTTCTGTGACCTGGTCTGCACTGTCGCCATGATCACAGGTTTCTCGGGATTCCCCAAGAAGACGTATCTACACCCCAATATCAGAGGGTAGATTGGTTCATCTATCACTGCTGCTCTGATTTCTCCTTCCACATAGCGAGTTTTCACCGTTATCCTTGCGATGGGAAGTGTCATGAGTGGTATGTCCTTAGTCGCCCCTTGTATTTCCACTGTTTCTGTGGTATACTGACTTGGGTCCACTAGGCTAGACTTCACAACTGAATCATAATCCAAACCTGTATCATAAAGGCACCTTATGGTGACCCCATTACAAATAACATCCTCACAAACTGGGGGGTGATAAGGTTCCTGTTGTCCATTAGGATTAACCTTTAATCTTTGCGTCCCCGACTTCATTGCAGCAATGTTTGAAGGTTTCCTTCTACAAAATTCGGTGTTATGGTTATCCTTCTTGCACCATTTACACCATCTTTTTCCTTGGTTCAACGGTTTTCTTTCATTGAACTTTTGGTCATTGAACTGTGAGTTTCTGTCGCGATAGTCATTTCTTGGCCGCTCAAAGTTTGTCCTACCTTTATTTCCCTGCTCTCTATTATCAAATTTATTAAATTGCTGTGGAGCTTTAAAATTGTCTATGTGCTTCTTCTTAGCACCACTTACCTCTGCCTGGGCTGCCTGATACCTCTCAGCAACATTTAAAATTTCCCCCAACTTCTCTGCACCTTGTTCCATGAGAAATTTTCTCATGTCTGGAGCCATGGACTCTCTCAATTGCTCAATCATGATCATTTCTTTAAGATCTTGGGTCTTCCCCAGAGCCGTCCATTTCTCCAAATAGGTTTCTAGTCTAGCAGAGAATTGGTGGTATGTCTCCCCAGACAACAGTTTGGCATTTCTAAATTTCTTACGATAAAATTCACCATTCTTCTCGTATCTTAATAACAAAGCCTGCTTTAACATGTCATAATTGTCTTGGTCTTCCCTGTTCATTTTAGCAAATACTTCATAAGAAGTACCTCTCAATCCCTGTGATAGCTTTAAGCTCCACCTCTCTCTCTCTAACCCATATGTAGTAGCTAATAACTCAAAACGTCCTAGGTACCCCTCTATGTCATCGTCTTTTTCAACAAAATGGTCTAAATGAAACCCCATAGCGGAGTTTGAGGCTCCCAGACTAGGCGTAGCATCTGAGGCAAAAGGGCTGGCACCATTTTCAGGAGCATGGCCTTGTAATTCCAGCTCCCTTAGTCGTAATTCGTGCTCCCTTTGCAACCTTCTATCTTCTGCCTCCCTTTGCAACCTTCTATCTTCTGCCTCCCTTTCGGCAGTCAACCTTTTTTCTTCTGCCTCCCTTTGCTGTCGTTTTTCTTCTGCCTCAATCTGCAGCCTCTTAATGTCTCTATCAGCCTCTAACCTCTTCTCTTCAGCTAACCTCCTTTCTTCCCGTTCAATATATTTATCACATTCAGCCGTTACGTATTGAATTAAAATTTGACCATCCATTCCCATCTCCTTCGCGGTGAGCACAGCAGCTGATCTAAATTTTGCCAGCTCCGCCATACTTTTTAGACAATATAATAATATACAAGATAAATCTCTAACCAGTAAATACACTAAGTACTTCTTATGACTATAGTCTAACCAATTCTAACTAACCAGTTAACTAATTAATTATTACTGGCTGTGAAGATTCACCAACTTTTATCTGCAGGGACACTTTTAATTTTAAAGGAAATTTTACAATTTATTTCCCTACTTTTATTTCTCCCACCAGGAGATCCTAATATTACTGTGGGGCTAATTATCCCTGGACAAGACCCCAATTTATGTAGTGGTGTTGCTGGTATTGTATGATGGTGATATTACTAATTGTAATTGTATGAGGCCAGCTGTGAAGGCTCCTGAGATAAAATGTAGTTGTGAATTGTCAGAAGGCCTTTCTTGCTACCACTACGACCTCACACTTAATTCTTTTTTTTAATGAATGTGGCTACGTAAAGTGTCTAGGGTTATGCTATGTAGTGTGGTGTAATAGGTTATAGATATACCCACAGATATTTAACAAGACTAATAATTTTAATAAATGTTAAAATACACTGAACTAACTCACGTGTGTAAAATTTTTTGATAGAATTATATTACATTTATTTTGTTCTGGATCAATTTTTTTAGGTTGACCAGAACTTAAAAGGATTTAGAGATTATGAAAGAAATGCATGGAATATTATATCATAAATGCAATAGTGTACATATATATGTACTATACTAGTTAGTTTTATTAAAATGTTCTAGTAGTCATCTACTTGGGAGGATAGTTACTGTTTGTGCTGTTGGGGTGGCCTCATCACACCTGTCTATATTGACTACACAGTGTCCAGAAAATGGTGGGAATTTTTATGGGGGGTATTAGTAACTACACAGCGTTGGTGAATGTCCAGCAGACCAGAGGCTCACTCATCTGGTAGTTGTAGCTCTGGTGCTGAAATCAGGTGGTCCCACCTCTCCGTGCTGGCGGGCAATAATGGTGGTCTCTGTCACAAGTACTGCACAGATACACTCGAGTAAAGTCACCAACTGAATAGACACTGCTTGGTTGACAACAGAAACTCGCAGCTCTGCAATCAAAGTATGGGCCATGTGTCAAAATCTATTCTCTACCCACGTCTGGACACAACACTGACACAACAACCACATCATATAGACAGGTCAGATCTCTCTGACCAAACAGCACATTTACCATGGTGGTTTTACATCAGATAGATCCTCCCAGACTATAGGTTCTGAAAAATATTTATTAGTTGTCTGCCCTAAAAGAGGATAGGTAATATGTTTCATTATTCTCAACACTTGATCTGTCTTGCCTAACCCTTGCTGGAGTTTATGTACATTGTTGGTCCCTAGACCCTGACTAGGGCGGGGGGTCTAGAGCAAATCCCTACTTGTTTGTAAGGCTAGATTTCGATATGGCAGTATCAAATCACTCGAACATGAAACAATATTCAAAATATATAAGGAAATAATTTCAATCTTACCAGATTATGAATAAATAACACAGAATTGCTAGCAAAACTCAGCTGAGCTGCTGGCTATAGTATGGCGTCCCTAAATTTATTACACTTTCTTTCATATGGAAATCACCACACTTTAAAATCTGTGTCTATCACTGAACAACTATTGAAGAATGGCCCCACTTTCGCGTCTGAGCGCTAATGATATGATTGTCTGTGGCCAATCACTGCCTAGGTTTATTTTAAATTCAAATTTCCTACCATAAAGTCATTTCAGTCATGCTTCAGTCAAGTATGGATGGTTATCTGTTAGTCTGTCCGTCTCTACTTGTGTTTCTACAAAATGTACTTGATTTTTGAACCAACCTTTCTCTCCCCTCCAAAATTTTGTCGTTAAAAGTTATATTTAGACACAGCTACCACCCAAAAAACCCTCTCCTCCATACTAAGTAAATTTGAACACCTGCGTCCCAAAGTCGTGTTTTTTTGTGCAATTAGCGACACTTTTAGATTCAATACAGTCTGTCGATAATGTGAACAACACTGTCTTTTGTCATTATCTTCAATATTATCTATCCGTCTGTAAAATTAAGAACATATTAGTTCACTGCTCAGAATAGGCCATCCGGCCAGCTAATTTTTATATTCCTAACATTAATATTAAGAAAAAAGTACTTTTTAATTTTTGTAATATTCCTAACATCTGCGTTTAGCCGCTGAATTCAAATCAAGGGCTTGGTATCGCGCAAAAGCGTCCAATAAATGACTGTGGCGTAACATATCTATGGTCCCTTCTGTCGAGTTGCTTACTTTTTATGTCAACTTGGGAAACGTGACTTTTCTCCGTTTCCCCCCCCCCCCAATTGCGTCTCCTTAGCCTTTCTAGTCTCACGCAATCTTTCCAGTCATATTTTTTTCCTTTTTGATCCGCCGTTCCCCTCCTGTCTAGCAAGTCAGTTATTATGGAGGATGATGACCAGCGGTCTAGGCGATCATGTACTATTCGCAGCCTACGCATTATGTTTTTATCCTTAAATGTTATCTTTGGAGGGATTTTACCGTTGTATCTCTGTCAATTTCACTACACAGTATTGAAGTCTGAGCCTGTTATGAGGATTTGTTATTGTACATGCAGGCATTATGTGTCTGCAATCTTTGTTACTGAAATGTTTTCACACCTAATATTATGAGTTATTCTACTGCAATGTGTAATCGTACAAACTTATGTTATTGCTTTGCTGTGTGGGAATATCCGTGTTTTGGAGACACTATATTTGTTGGTAATTAGCAGATTGAGTGAAAGTTACGTCTTCCATACTCCGTTTGCTTTTAAGATAATTCATAATAAATTCTTGATTATAGGCAGCCTTTGGTCTGGTATCCCCATGACAAGGAAGCCCCAGGGAGGCCACATAATACATAGAGAAAAGGACTGGAGACAGACAATAGGGGATGAAGAAAAAAATGGAAAGACCTTGAGCTGGTGACACGTGACAGGAAGACGTTTGTTGAAGGCATATGCTCCTTGGGAAGTTGAAAGGTGATAATGATGATTATGCTGCTGTTGCTGCTTCTGATGATGGTGATGATGGTGATGATGATGGTAATGATGATGAGGATGATGGTGATAATGGTGATGATGGTGATGATGATGGTGATGATGGTTGTGGTGAACTTCTAAATACAATATCTAAATTAGAATATAACAGTCTAGTGCATAAAGTCAAAGATAGGATAGTACTACAAATTTTCATTGTTTTCGTCGCCTACGCCTTCAGCGTATTAATTGATAACGCATGGGCCGAAATAAAGGTACTAAATGTTTTTGGGTAACCTTGAGACAAACGTACCACTTTCCAAGTTCATGGGAAATATTTGCCTAGAATACATTGTGGAGGGGAGGGGCACGGATAGATAACCAACGCAAATCACGTCTCACATTTGTTTCTAAAAATAAAACTAACTTGCTAACCTTGCCCTTAGGCGGTTTTCAAATTACGATGTAAACGTTAGAAAATGTGGACACTACCGTCATAAAAACACGCTTAGCTCTTATTGCGAATGACGTAAATTCTCGTGTATTACGAGAGACTCTCGTATTTAGCTTGAAAGTACATGGAAAAAGAATTGAACAGGAGGTAGTTTAAATATAAACAACTAACATAGAAAAAAAAGATAGAATTTTGAACCAAGCCACTTAGCCCCATAAAAATCATATATTCGTGTACCTGAAGACTTGCTAACCAAGAATATGTTGTTAATTACCTAAATAGTCCATTAGATAATTAAATATTGGTAATACTACATAGAGACTCGGAGATACTGTCAGGTCAAGTCATGTCTGCTTAGATTGGATAGCATATTTTTTTGGGAAAAAAATTAGGTGAAAGAAAGGCTAAGATAGTACGATGAAGGGGATTGGATGGAATTTGAAGGAAGCCGTAATATTATTGGCTAACCTAAATATACAAATCTAGTTGGTAGTGGTAACACATAGATGTTTGAGATTTTTTTTAGAATTCATTCAAAAAAAAGAGATGCTTGGTCTCATTGGCCAAAGCCTTTTACTTTATCGAAATAGTAGGTTACTCGCTGCCATTTTTCCAAAATATTGAGAGGAGCAAGAAGCGATGAACCTGTGCTTTTATTAATAATACTAACATCTGAAAGCAGTCTGAACAGAGGCAGTGATAAAAGTGTGCCATATTCTATTGCCTAATTCATCGTTACTTGTTTATATTTCCTTGATATGTGGTAAGATTGATTTTATTGACTTTTTAATTAAAAAGGGTTGTGTGACGAAAGAAAATGCCATGTAAAAGATAGTAATTAAATGGTTCCATGGGAGGCTTAGGCATGACCTAGATGTTGATCCATCATATAAGGGACTATCTAAGAATGTTTAAAACTACAGGACTATATATATGATGGTCATACAGGAACATTAAACCTATCTTATTGCATGGAAAAGATTGCTACAGGAATGACAGAGGCGTAGCATCCATTAGGGTAGAGAAAAAGAAAACTGGAACAATTTGTTCCATCAAACTAAAGTGGAGAAGCAGGGTTTTCAGAGAGAGCTGACCATGTTCTTTTTTATTGAATGTATGTTTACATGTAAATTTGGAGGAATTAGTTTGATATTAAGACATAACCAAAACTTGCATCGACAGGGGTTCCTGCTGGCACTTGTCTAGTGCTAGTACTCTCTCATTGAAGAAGTCTACACGATTTCAAAGAGTCTCTGGCACCTGCTTGCATTAAAGAAGTTCAAGTCCAGAGGAAACTGAAGTGTTTGGCCAAACCAACTGCAACTGCTGTGATTCCAGGAACCAGATAAGTGCAATATCTGGCCTGGGACAACTTATCACGACTAAAGAAAAATCTCCTGTATAGACAAAAACGTTCCTCCAAAAGACTAACATAAACAATTCTAGTGAAATAAAAGAACATTGGGATGATGTAAATCCCCACCCTGCCTTCTAGTACCAGTAGTTAAATAGAGTACTTATCATCAACTTGAAAATTTGTAACAATGTGCTATGGACATATTGTCTGTTGTATGTAAATATCTTTATATATATTTGTAAATATATCTATCCATCTAACTTGATTTCTCATTGAACTGAAGTCCTGACCAAAACAACTTTAGGCTCAGGACCAATAAAGTTTAACAAAAGAATTTTTAAATATAAAATTTAACAGCTGGAGTTAGTTGAGTTTATCATAGTAATTAGTATATGTTTGTATATGTTTTGTATTGAGATTCTTTTACAACACTCTTACAATACCCTAGACACTTTATGTAGCTTTCAGTCACTCTAGTCAAAAAAGAATATAACTTAGAGTGAGATCGTAATGTGGTAACAAGGAAGGTACTCTGTAATACAGTTGTTCATTGTTTACCTCAGAGACCTTCACAGTTGACCTCACTCAAGTACAAATATATGCACACCATTCTTCTTAACATCAGAACACACCACAATGGTGATGATGATGGTGATGATGATGGTGATGATGATGGTGATGATGACGATGAACAATATATTTCCCTCTTGCATAAGACTTCCTTGGTGTTCACAAACCAAGTATGCCTGTAATCAATACTTTAAATCAGGGGTTCTCAACCTTCTTAGCTCATGACCCCCTTCTAAACCTCATTTACCTATGTGACTCCCCACATAGTTGCTGCCAGCTGGAACAAAGGTACTTTACCATCTTACTGTAGCCACCTCGAAATATAGCATGACCTCCTGTGAACCCCTGCGGGGCGGCATATGCGCTACGTTGAGAACCACTGCTTTAAAAAAAGTAAACTTGTAACTCTGACAGTTAGGCTATAACAAACCGTGTGTTATCGTATAAAAACTTGTAACTCTGACAGTTAGGCTATAACAAACCGTGTGTTATCGTATAAAAACTTGTAACTCTGACAGTTAGGCTATAACAAACCGTGTGTTATCGTATAAAAACTTGTAACTCTGACAGTTATAACAAACATTGTGTTATCGTATAAAAACTTGTAACTCTGACAGTTATAACAAACATTGTGTTATCATATAAAAGCTGGTAACTCTGACAGTTATAACAAACATTGTGTTATCGTATAAAAACTTGCAACTCTGACAGTTATAACAAACAGTGTGTTATCGTATAAAAACTTGTAACTCTGACAGTTATAACAAACATTGTGTTATCGTATTAAATACGTAGTACCACAGCAGATACTGCTGCAGGGAAGTGAAGTGTTAGAGACCGGTATTTTATATCCAGCTTTATGGGCTGTGTGACCAGGTCCCATCCTCGCTGTATTAGCCTTCCCTAACTCAAGAGCTGAGGCAGGTACCCTTTATAGCTGGATAAACTTGACTATGACGCTACCTGGTTTTCATAACTGAACCTTGTAACTTTGCTTCCGGGAGGCAAGCGCTCTAAAGACTCGACCAATCGGACTCACTATTTTCATATAAACACGCATAATTGCACATACACACATGTTACTATACCCAAGAGACTGACATTGACTGGATCCTTGAAACCTTGCTTGACAAAACAGATGATGTTTATTATATTAGTAACAACTCCAAAAATATCTATCAACTGACAGACCCCTGCAAACATAATCCATTGTAAAACTAATACCACGCTTCCATTTACTAGGGTGTCTAGCGACACATCTGCTCTAGAAATGTTAACAGCCATTGCTTTTATTATAGTTTTTATTTTAACTTGGCTAAATAGAATATTTTTTTTCGGATTAGCGTTCAATTACATATTATGAAGTTCTAGTTTCTTGAGAATTGTAACATGAAAATGTTACCAGATCTGAACGTGAACGTGCAATATTATACTATTTACTGACCCATTGAGTAAACAAACAAAAAAAAAACGTTATTATTGATATCAGAGAATATAAATCTGTTGTAAATTGATTGCATTAGACTCCAGAAAAATTACTTTCAGTGAGATCGTTTGTCCGTCATTATGTAATAAATTGTTGCTTTT
This sequence comes from Oreohelix idahoensis, assembly GCA_024509875.1. Taxonomy (NCBI): domain Eukaryota; kingdom Metazoa; phylum Mollusca; class Gastropoda; order Stylommatophora; family Oreohelicidae; genus Oreohelix; species Oreohelix idahoensis. Next base: position 62,791 of record JAMPIV010004328.1, read on the forward strand.
CATACTATCAATGTGTCAGTTAAAAGATATAATACTGAAGTTGAGTTATATGCTTTGCGATGATTTTTACCTCTCATAGCGATTAGTGAATATGTCTTTACTGAGTTACTGGTAGTCAGTGTCAAATGATAAATACCAGCTTTTGATAAAACCTAAAGTTATGTTCTCTAATTATGTATTGTGTTCAGTCTGGAAATAGATTATAAACTAGTTCTGAAATAGGAGGTACACCCTTCTTGTTTCAGGGACCGTGGTCCTAAGTTATTGAAGCAGCACCTGGTCTGAGTTTTGCTGAATCCAGAGGCTGACAGCATACTCCTTGGTCCAGATAGCGTCCAGTGAGGTGTCTCCAGAACATAGTGAAGCAATCGAGCAGAGGAGTCTTTTCCTGCCACGATCACGAAAGATAAGCTTCTGTGGCCAGAGCAGCTCAACATTATGTGCCCCCCTCCCTCTAAAATTGACATTATATTAAACACAGAGGGACAATAAATTGTTTCAATTGACAGGAACTGTGAACTTTTCCCGATACTATTTCCTCCATAAGCAATACTTGAAGTCATGATGAAAAACTACAACCAAGCTTGAACAATCCAGTATTACCTCATAGTACCACTTCACAAATTACACACCTAGGATAATAACAATAAAATATGTCAATTCAAAATCGCGTGAATACCTAACAGTGGTCTCGCTTGTCAGAGTGCGTGCGACTTTGTCGGCGTGTGTGTATATATTTCTAGCCTCATATCACCTTGCCAGACACGCGCTGCATGTAAAAGGAAACCTAGGTCGGGGACTACCGAGATAGCGTTTCCTAGGCCTAACTGAGCAAAGAGGGTGAGAGACGGGGTTTGCTTTGATTTTGTGAGTGAGAGAAACGGCAAGCGGAAGGGGGAAGTTTGTTTATATTTGGCATGTGTTAGAGACGAACTGAGGAAGAGTAGACTACAGGTAGTAATGAGAAATTGCATTGCTGTATATTTTCAGAGCCTTGGTCAGCACTGTTGACTGTGCTTCCTGATGTGAATTGCTGCTGTCAGTGGATTACTATTGCTCACATAATAATTATTACCAGGCAGTCTACGTAATACTGCCAGGTTTCAGTTATAAGTTGGGAAAAGGATTACGTAACCACAGCCTATTGTTGAAAGTGTCTATCGCTACAGCAAATACGGGCTGTCGCCTTTGCTATTCAGTCTTTTTCGGCAACGCTATCCTACTGACAAGGGGCGGCCTGGATTATATATTTCTGGCATCCCTGTTGAAGTTATAGTGTTGAAGGGTGTGAGACCTCCGGGCAACGCCGGGTACTTCCAGAAGAATGAAAATATTATTATTATTATGTGCTGCGCTGATATAGGTGATCAGCAGGTCGGGCTTACAGGTGGCCGACTGGGTGTGTGTGTGAAGCTATCAAAGGACGCGAATGCATGTGGTTCTGGAACAAACACGAACAATCACACACCATAATGCACATAACAGGTAACACTGCGAACTCTCATAAACCTCCTAGTCAGAAGAATGAAGAGACGGCTGAAACGTCTATAAACTGTTTATTGTACTGCTACAAGCGACACATCAACGTAAACATTCTGGTAATACAGTACATAGGCACATTGTAAACAATTCACTGTCACTGATACAGTTCAAAGCACATCATGGAAAAACATCGTGTAAATATTCTTTTCACCTTCCCTGGCAATACAATATATAAGCCGTATAAGTTCCTGGCTTTTATTCAATGTAAATATCCTTTTCACCTTCTCTAGCGATACAATATATAAGCCGTATAAGTTACTGGCTGATAAAAGTTATATTTTTATCTTTTGGTTGAAGAAGGTGAAGCGTGTTTTGCGACAGTCACTCACAGTAGATACACACAATCATGGAATGGTGTAACGTCTGATGATTTTTTTAATCATGGTTTATTACAATTATAACATCACGTAGATCTAGACGAATACAGTTACATCGAAACAGGAATCTTCATAATGTAGTTAACACACCATACGGCCCTTACACATCCTGGCCTACAAAATCTCTACTCCACATCAGTGCACAAATACTGCATCTACGGCAGTTATATAATAGTCATGGCCTACAAAATCTCTACTCCACATCAGTGCACAAAGACTGCATCTACGGCAGTTATATAATAATCATGGCCTCTCTAAAGATAGCAAACGGCTCACATCATCGCCGTGCTACTGCATAAATAGCATCCTCAAGATACTCTCCTGTGCTATAAGATATAATGCTGGATCCGTAAATATGGCCTCCTCACAGATAGCAAACGGCTCGCATCATCGCCGTGCTACTGCATAAATATTGTATCCTCCAGATACTCCTCCTGCGCTATAAGATATAATAATGGATCCGTAAAAACTATGGCCTCCTCACAGATAGCAAACGGCTCACATCATCGCCGTGCTACTGCATAAATGTTGTATCCTCCAGATACTCCTCACATCAGCGCTGTATTAATAATAATGGATCCTTCTCAAAGATAGCAAACGGGCATCCTCGCCGTGCTACACTCACATAAGCGCTATCATAATCTAATGAGTCCTACCAGCAATTTCTCACTCGACTCCATCCCCGGCAGTCTGCAATAATCTCGCCTTTACTCATTTTTAGCGCTATTATATGACATGTGTAAGTTAATGGATCCTTATCAAAATATTCACAATACTGCTCACCCAGCAGTTTGCAATAATATCACTTATCAACATGTCTTCACATAACACAATTATCCTCTCTAAGGAAATAATGGCCTTACATAAATCATGGCCTCTTATATTCAGCACTGTACAGGCTTACCATCAAGAACACACACTATGGGGCGACCTCTCCAGATCGATGCCCAAAACTCACTGCCCACGGGAATACACATCCTCCCCCTAAAACAGCTACGAGACCCGGCTGTTAAAAAACACCGTTCAGTCTCACTACTTGCACGGGCTAGCCACAAATAGCTAAACACCCGTATCTCAAAACAGTTCGGAGTGAACAAACCTCCACAATTGAACTGACTAGCGTTCACACGCTTTGTAACCTTACTTCTACTATTACAATTTAACATAACATTAAAGACAATCACGTCTTCAAGCAATGACAACCCATAATCTAATCTGCTCACCTAATATTTTCCAGATCACGTCCCCTTCCATTAAAATTACTGGTAACAGTTTGCCACACCGTCCGGGAAAAAATGATTTATCATTTTTTTAGAAAATTTAAGATCCAGAAATTTAAAGGTTAATGAAATATTATGAAATACGTACAAAAATAAACTCCCAAAAATTTAACTGTCAATGAAGTTATGTCAAATATCTCTTTAATTAATTCCCAAAAATTTTAAAAATTTAATGAAGTTCTATCAATTACCTACAAAAATATACCTATGACAAGAAAACATAGCACATCTACAAAAATATCATCAATAAATGTAAGATAACGACTAAATCATCCAACATACTCATTCAAACATACCAAAATAAAAATTAATCTAATACAAACGCAAATTAAGTATACATAGTACAAACTAAACAGAAAATAAACTATCGTAAGCGAAAAGACAAAATATGAAATGGGAATATGATAAGCATCAAATAGAATCATAAGATGACATTGAAGACAACAATTCCATACATGTAAAACAAATAGAACTATAAGAACCAATTACATTACCTAAAGTCATATAATTAATTAACACTACAAATAATGAAAGTATAAATAGCGTAACACGAAAAAAAAAGTATACAAGAAGTATGAATTACATCAAAGATGAAACACGGAAGCATAAACAAAATATCAGACAATATTGAAAAGACAACAGCAAAGATGTAAAGAAATGACGAATAGTCAACAAAGAGAGATGACAGTAAAGATGCAAATGTAAAGAAAGTTGGTAACAACACCTAACAATAACTATCTAAATGTAACAACGTATTGTAAAATACAAAAATGCTAAAGTATATTTATATACTAACACAAAAAAGAAAGCTTATGACAAGCACAGCATAATAAGTAATTTAACTAAGTTATAAAGTTAACATAACTAAAAATAAATTACATCAAATATCATCCAAACAAAAATTATTAACGATAACACAAGTTTTGCATTGACGCATAGTCAAGCGCTAAATACCAAAAAATACATCCGAACATCAAAACATTTTCAAAGAATTAATGTCACTACATAATAGTAACCTTAACATACAATCTAGCGCTGGCGCAGAAAAAAAATATCACAATGTCCAAAACACATTTTTTCCAAAAAAATTACAATACAAAAAATGTTTCTTAACGTTAGGTTAAATAAAAATAGTATTTTTATTTCTAAGTAATATGTAGCTATAATTAATAACTAACAATTAAATTAGCTGAGTAACATAAAAATAATCTTATCTTTAAACAGACATACATGAAAAACGTGTAAGTTTTTTTTTTTTTTCTTCTTTTTAAAAAAAAATACATCACAGAAACGTTACATGGGCTAACACACTGTTGAACTGCTTACGAAGTTATAAATATATAAGTGTAATATTATTTATCTTAACTATGTATTATAATCAGATATCTAAATTCTTTAAATGAACAATAGTATCAGCCGTCGCTGTTAATTCTACCCACTTAATTTAATACGAAATTTAAGTTAATTCTAGCTGACAAAAAATCGAATCGTTTAAATTATCAAATGTCATAATTGAGAAAAAATGGAAACCAAGTTTCAGAATACGTCCTTAACTTCAACGCAAAATCATTAATAATACATACAAGTTATGTTTAAAATTACCTTTCACTAAACAATTAATTCAAATAATCTGTATATAAATATGTTAATTAAACATGGTATCAAACCCATGATGAAAAAACAAAACCAAAATTTTAAGTAGTGCATAAAAACACTCAGGACTATCTACAGAAATGACTATTACATTGTCTCAGTAAATAAGTTTGTGCATAGAAATTATTTAATGCATAATTAAAATACAGTCATATAAGTAACAACCAACAAATAATTATGGCAATCAAATGTTACAAAGATTACATAATATTTCATTAACAACATATAAAGTTCTATACTAAAGAATACAATAACATTCAGTGTTTGTAAACAGAACAAAAAATAAACAGGACCTTTGAAAAAAACAAAAAAAAAAAATTCCTTCGAGGTCTTGCGAACATCTCATCAACACGCAAGGTGACATCATGACACGGTGGGTTAACGTACTGTCTAGGCTCGCTTGAATGGACAAATGGTACATAGTGATCTATATCTCTCGCAGGTAATGTCAAATTAGAATGGTGATCCCGCTCGCTGTGAGACAATACAAATGAAAATATCTATTTTAATCCATGGTAAGATTATGAGTGAACACGGAAAATTCACTTTACAATTACCCAAACTCCGTGGTGTAAGGTTGTGGCCCTCCTGCGATGTCAACAACTCTCGTCACATAGCAGACAACATAGACGTCCCAGGGACAACCTGACCTATAATTCACAGCTGTCAGTGCGGTAGGCTGAAAAAAAATTTACTACCTTCACAAGACCGAGATGATCTCTCAAACCTATCAGCATGACAAGCAAAAGCATTTAAGAACCTATTACCGTTCCTATTACTCTGATTGCTAATAATCTTGCTCTTATATGGAGCACAGTTAACCTGGTTGCAATCTGTATAATTTCTTTTGAGAGCATTGTTATTTGCTCTATTAACACCGTTGTACTGATTTAAATCCCAGTTACAATAGTTATTCTTAATACTTCTTCCCAGATAACAATGTCCATCAGATAGAACTGACTTTTTAGCAGGAAAATTATTACTAGACTCATAAACTTTCATATAATTACTTCTGCTATAGTTTTCTAAACTTTTAGAATCACAATGTTGAGATCTGTCACATTTTTTTTTCTTGTTTTTAGGAGAAGAAACGTTACCGTAGGATGAACTCCCTTGGTACTTTATAACCTTAGGGTTATGTCTCCTATCAAAATTATTTTTTTCTTTGCTTGTGGTAATGTGTTTAAAAAATGAGTCACACTGCCTTGACTGGGTATGACTAGAAGGTTTGACAATCTCTTTATTTTTTTTTCACAACATCTGTTTCCTTTATGGAACAAGCAGTAGTATGTTTGTTACTTGTAACCAACTTATCAGATCTGTCAATAAATACGCTGTTGGTTTTTAACACACTGACTTGAGATTTAGCACTGTTTCTTTCCTTATCTACAGGACTGCCTATTACTGTAGAATTCTCTTTGTTGGACTGTCGCCAAGAAACAATATTATTGGAAATATCATTGGTAGTGCGCTGAAAGTTATATCTTCCCCGAAAAGATACACGTCCACTATTCTCGACCTTAGAATGTGCAAAAGTGTCTGAGGCTGACTTTTTGCTTTTGTGGTCTGATGATACGAAACTTTCTGTCTATCCCTGTCACCATTGACAGAAGACCACGTATTGCTATTCAAGACTACGTCAAGCAGACCATATATTCTTCTTCTTGCTTCTGCAATCTCAATGTCTCTAAGTGCAATCTGTTCACTTAATCTCTTGCTTAAACTCTCAGCTTTTAAGACCTTGCAGCTTTCCTCTGCTAACAAATTTTCAATCTTAATCAATTTGTCTTTCTCCCTCATTAACTCTTTCACTCTCTCTTTATCAACACTCTCAATCTCAATATCATGACTATTCGTAAGCCTATCAACCTTCTCTAGGGATATAGTATCCTTTTCTTTAATTTGGCGACCACAAATCACATCGTCACTTAACAGATCAATAAGTGTTTCATTACACAACTTCTCATATTTCTTAATCTGAACTTCTAATTTTCCACCAATCTCCGTCTTCTCTTGAACTTTTTGAGTCAGATTTCTAACTTCGCCATTTTTTTTTTCCACCTGAGCTTCCATCTCTTTAATTTTGCCTAATGCCGAGTCTAATTTTGCTCGAACACAAGCAAGCTCAGAATTTGATTTACATAAATCACCTGTAAGTTTAGTCACTTTTTTCTGTAGCTTATTCACTTCAGCAGTCCTTTTTAAGCAACTTTCCCTTTGCTCCTGTGTACTCTGTTTTATATCTCCTATTTGCTTCTTCTCTTTTAACTCTTCTTCCTGGTCACTATATATGTCGTCGCGCCATAACGTACGCATAATCTTCAATATTTCATCACGTTTGTTACCAATATGCTTGTCCAAAAACAGACGAAGGTCCAAAACTAACAATCTCGCTAGATCCTTAGCCATACTCACATGAGGAATTGACTGAAATCTCTCATCAGCAAACTCTCTTAGAGATCTCGATGCAGAGACCAAAAACTTGTCCATAACATGTGACTCAAGCTCTGGGCCTTTTAATCCCTGATAATCTGTCCGTTCCTGAAACAGATACTCTAATACAGGTCTCATATCCTCCGGATCTGTATCAGAATCCATTGTGAATTGTTTACTTAGTCAACCATATATGTCTTAATTAAACTTTCATTATACCAAATCAAGTTTAGATTTCAAATATTGTATCATCAATCCCTGTACATCATCACATTCTATAATTAATCGATATAATTATCGACAACAACAACAATAGTTATCAATAGAATAGGATAGTGCAGATTGAGGCTCGTTGACATGGACAGAAGTGGCAACATTTACACACAACAAAAGCACTTAACTGAAGGTAATCCTGATCCTTTCGCTAACACACTGGATATCACAAAGTTCTGACGTTAAAACACTCCACTGCAGAAAGGTAGAAGGACTAAGCTCTCTTGTCTTCAGATCTCTGCCACCGTACAGTATGTCCTCAACAATGCATCAGACGACAGGAACCGATCACAGCAACTCCGCAATCACTTGAGGTATACGTGCAGACGAACTCTCCAACATACTGCACCTATAGTTGAATCTGCATATGGAAAGACTGGAACAAGCACTGTAACAATTATGGCATCAATGTCGCTATCAGATAACAGCTGTTTGATATTGAAACCAACTAATAAAGTTAGTTTAGTTGCTACAACACGCCAAGATATGAGGATGGATATGCGCAGTCAGCTGATACCTGTGTACTGTTGAATTAAGCCACGCCCACACAGAGCCAAACATAACAACTTTCAGTGTTCCCACTTGTAATGACTGGTCCAGAATCTGACCTAATTTACTCTCTTATCACGCGAATGTAATGTGGGTGTTACGACCCGTTGATTTGGTCCACCACTGATAAAAGTTATATTTTTATCTTTTGGTTGAAGAAGGTGAAGCGTGTTTTGCGACAGTCACTCACAGTAGATACACACAATCATGGAATGGTGTAACGTCTGATGATTTTTTTAATCATGGTTTATTACAATTATAACATCACGTAGATCTAGACGAATACAGTTACATCGAAACAGGAATCTTCATAATGTAGTTAACACACCATACGGCCCTTACACATCCTGGCCTACAAAATCTCTACTCCACATCAGTGCACAAATACTGCATCTACGGCAGTTATATAATAGTCATGGCCTACAAAATCTCTACTCCACATCAGTGCACAAAGACTGCATCTACGGCAGTTATATAATAATCATGGCCTCTCTAAAGATAGCAAACGGCTCACATCATCGCCGTGCTACTGCATAAATAGCATCCTCAAGATACTCTCCTGTGCTATAAGATATAATGCTGGATCCGTAAATATGGCCTCCTCACAGATAGCAAACGGCTCGCATAATCGCCGTGCTACTGCATAAATATTGTATCCTCCAGATACTCCTCCTGCGCTATAAGATATAATAATGGATCCGTAACTATGGCCTCCTCACAGATAGCAAACGGCTCACATCATCGCCGTGCTACTGCATAAATATTGTATCCTCCAGATACTCCTCACATCAGCGCTGTATTAATAATAATGGATCCTTCTCAAAGATAGCAAACGGGCATCCTCGCCGTGCTACACTCACATAAGCGCTATCATAATCTAATGAGTCCTACCAGCAATTTCTCACTCGACTCCATCCCCGGCAGTCTGCAATAATCTCGCCTTTACTCATTTTTAGCGCTATTATATGACATGTGTAAGTTAATGGATCCTTATCAAAATATTCACAATACTGCTCACCCAGCAGTTTGCAATAATATCACTTATCAACATGTCTTCACATAACACAATTATCCTCTCTAAGGAAATAATGGCCTTACATAAATCATGGCCTCTTATATTCAGCACTGTACAGGCTTACCATCAAGAACACACACTATGGGGCGACCTCTCCAGATCGATGCCCAAAACTCACTGCCCACGGGAATACACATCCTCCCCCTAAAACAGCTACGAGACCCGGCTGTTAAAAAACACCGTTCAGTCTCACTACTTGCACGGGCTAGCCACAAATAGCTAAACACCCGTATCTCAAAACAGTTCGGAGTGAACAAACCTCCACAATTGAACTGACTAGCGTTCACACGCTTTGTAACCTTACTTCTACTATTACAATTTAACATAACATTAAAGACAATCACGTCTTCAAGCAATGACAACCCATAATCTAATCTGCTCACCTAATATTTTCCAGATCACGTCCCCTTCCATTAAAATTACTGGTAACACTGGCTTTAAGCAATATAAATATCCTTTTCACCTTCTCTGGCGATACAATATATAAGCCGTATAAGTTCCTGGCTTTAAGCAATATAAATATCCTTTTCACCTTCTCTGGCGATACAATATATAAGCCGTATAAGTTCCTGGCTTTTAAGCAATGTAAATATTCTTCTTACCTCCTCTGCTCTGGTAATACAATATCTAAGACACATTGCACAATATAAATACTAGCCATCTATCCTAGGCTTTAGAAATATCTCGGGAGTCTCCAACGTTTCTATCTCACCACAAATATCTTCCCCGAACACACAGTTAGAAAACATGGCTGACCAGCCCGGTCAAACGCCCAGAGCGAACTGTCACGGGATACCGCATATCAGTCCCGCTTAAACAGTCACGCATGCGCGACTAACCGCGAAACGTGAACTGAACTCAATCTCGAAGGTTCGAGAGAATTCTGGATCAAATATTTTAAAACCAGTCAAGGGAGATAACCAACGTCTGGCCTGTACATATAAGTATTAGAACGTGTAAACTCCCCTTGACTACAAAATATTAAAATCTGTCTTAGCACCTACCCATTAACAGCCAGTTGATTTGGAGTATACCACTAAACATAGATTTTTGTTACCTACACGTAAGCAGTAGCCTTGTGTCCTGGATTATTTACCTACAGCACAGATGGTCGCAAGTTGCAGTTAATCATCATCTCGACACCTACGGGCTGTCGCCTTTGCCACCCAGTCAGTTTCAGCAACATTGTCTGACCCATTGATAGCCGGTTACCTCTGAGTATGCTGACATAAAGACCGAGAGGAGTAGTCAGTTGTCAGTACTCGTCACCTCCTTTTATAGTTCAAGTCCTCATTATCCAGTAAAAGTGGTGCCCCAGCACGCCTAATGGATACTCGCTCGCCAGCAAAAGCTCTCGTCAATTGCATAGATTTGGATCAGTGGGTGCAAGTATTTCTGAACTCTTTTAACCTCCTCCACTTGCTTGTGTGGCCTTCCACCACCGTTAATTGTGAATACATAGGATTTATTACGACACTGTTACGGAGAGAGCTTATCTCCATAGCCTGGAAATATCAACCTAGGTGGAACAGTGTAGTGGTGTTTCTTCTAGTGAGAAAGTAACTTACTTACCAGGATTTTTACAATAAGGAGTGGCCATTTCCTCACGAAACTGGGGGCCTAACCCCTATAGTTAGATTTTGTTAGAAGTGAGAAAGTGTACGGGTGTTGGTAGTTTGGACTGAGACGTTTTGCCTGAGAGATTGAGTGAAGTCGTGTTATTAGTTTTTGTGGTTGTGATATTGATACATTCACTAGCCCTTCAAAGTTAGTGAAGGCATTACTTTTTTTTTTGGTTCAACGTTGTGGTTCTTTAATAAATACATTTATATGTACTAAGCGGTCAGAATTCACTCGATTCTGTCACTTAATGTTTGTTGTTGTAGTCCTTACCGTAGTAGATTATCGTAATTATCATTAGAGGACGGACGAGGATACGACATCTTAAACAGAGTCCGAGTATGGCTGGGAAGTAGACCCAAGATATTTGATTATATCTCTCTTCTCTCAAGAAGTCCTACCTCTCTTATTATTTTCATTAGTGACTTAAATTTTCTCTATTTCCACATGACTAATTCAAACTCTGTCTAAACTCAGACATTCTCTTTTTCCATTCTCGCGACACTCACACATGATATGATACAATTTCAGACAATAGTGAGGATACAGGATTGCAGGGGATTGCGGGGAATATAAGCGATCACGAATGGCGAGTTTACAATGTGTAAGCTCATGTAGACCACCTTTCTCAAGATCATAATTGGGATTTTCTGATTGATTTGTCCGATGTACCTAACAAAAGGTGTTGTAGTTGCTGGTGGTTTCAATTTCAGATCTAAGGGATGAGATCACATCATGAACAATAAACAGGGTATGGCCTTGAGTCAGGCATTATTGAACATAAACTTAACAATCTTTAATGATCGACGCCCAACAAGACTGGCAACTAAACCTGGGGACATTGACGGTGTTATATATCTGGCATTGATTTCTAATGCTGTCGCTTCCCTTGCACGTTAAGATGTACTAGGAGCACAGGAAAGTGATCATTTACATTGTGTCGTCCTCACTGCAACGGGGATGGACCACCAGATATAGGAAACTTAAACACACATTCAAGTACCATGCACGCTCACAAGATTGTAATAACCCTCAACACATATTGCGTCACAATGCCAGAAAAAAAGACAGCTAGAACACCTTTCACCAAAGCACCCTTGTAGAATGAGGCTTTGGAAAAAGAATGGATAGAAAAGGAAAGGGCGATGAAGGAATGGAGGAATGCACGAAAGAGAAGTACGATGGATAATGAAGGGGTTCAAGATCCATTGTAGGAGAAGAAACAAAAAGCTATCAGTAAGTTCAAGAGCTTCGCAAGGTAAACAATGGATAAAGTGTGGAAGGCCTTTGTGACATAGGTGGGCACAGAAAAGACCCTACATAAATTGTGGTCCTTACATCGATAAATCAATAGTAAGAATGTAAGCAATCCCATCCCTAATACTCCGAGTTTCACATGAACAAGCCTAAGACATATGAAGCAAAATGAAATACATTACTCAGTCTGTATATTACTCAGGCCGATAAAGGTGATAAAGCTGCCTCTCAACAGATTAAGAACCGTGTACTGGAAAACGAATCAGAAGCGAGATATATTTCGACCACTGAAGAAGATGGAATAAATAATTTACAAACCAGTAGATACACTACGCCAGGTCCTGATGGTGTACAGTGTCATCGCGGCTATCGTAATGGCACCATGTTGATCACATCACGCAGAAGTGAAAGACAGGTCTGGCAGCCCAATAAACAATGGCTGCAACGCACCTGGAGCAGAGGCTACAGTTTATGTTGTATCATCATCTGGGCATGTCTGTAATCGAGTTTGGTCTACGAATACTCACGTTTTCAATATTACAATATTGAAAGGATTCAAAATGAAGGGATGCGTATGGTCTTGGGCTGTACGCGAGATATCACCATTATGACGATACGGCGCATGCTTGGATTGCTATCAATTAGATTCAGATTTGCTATAGTTCAGACAAAAGCTTATATTGGAGTAATCACAGACTAGAGCCATCCCCAGCATGGGAACATAGCTGACATCAAAGGAGCAAGCGTAAAGAGGGAGATGTCATGGATGGCGCAGGCAGAGGCAGCTATTAGACAGGTGACAACAGCTGAAAATATATTCAATAGAGAAGACTGAAGTCAGGTAAGAACTGGACGAACTACCAGCAGGGGTACACGCAACAGAAGAGCTGACAGACTAGCTTCAAGAGCACCCATTGAAGGTGTATTGGATATGGATACGGAAGAGATACAGAGGGCAATTAGTTATCGCCTGTTTGAAAGTGACACTGCAATCGATGAATCATCAAAGCTAAGATTGCTGGAATTTTTCATCAACAATAAGACGAGCAGGACTGGGCGTATGAGATGGTGCATCCGGCGTGTATACGACCAGCGCGCTACAGGGACTTTTTCTTTTTTTCTTTGATCCTTAGCCACCGACCGTCAAAGCAGTCAGTGGCCATTACGCCTGGTGGCGTCTTGTAGGGCAACAACAAATTGATTCTACTTTGCTCGGTTGGTAGCCATCCTTCGTTTAGTGCCCCAACTCTGGTGTGGTGAAGTGGGATGTTATAAATATTTATAGGGGACTTAGTGTACTGACTGAGATCAGCTGTGAAGGTATCTATATCTATTAAAAGTAGTGTATTATAGATAACCTTACTTGCTACCACATATCTCTTATCTCAGTCAGAATTATTCTGGAATAGTGTGATGCTACGTTATGTGTCTAGGGTATGAGTATGGTGAAGTGTAAGTCACAACAACAGACAGATAAACAATTTAATTTAATCCACTACTCTTAACAACACTGTGACACTCACATACATATAACACTCTATGAGAATAGCTTAAAGAAGTCACTCGTAACGGTTCAAATAACAATATGTATTCATTACTAGCATGAATGAATATGTGTCCTGATTCAACTACAAGGGAACCAGAATCACAATCAATTTAAATTACAAGTTATGTACAGAATGTATTTAATATGAATATTGTAGTGACATATATTATTACAAATGTTCTATGTGTGTCAGTTTTGTAGTAGTAAAATGAGGTAATACTGGTTTTGTTTTGTTCAAGCTCTGTTGGTATTTGTCATCATGACTTCAATAGTTTGTCTTTAGGGACTAGTATTGGAGATGTTCACAGTTCCTGATTTTAAGATAAGTAAATTCCCCTCTGAATAGTATTTTTTATAAAGTTATTTCAAGATGAGGGGACATAATGTTGAGCTCAGCTGGCCAACTCTGCTTATCTTGAGTGATGGCGGCAGGAAAGGACTCCTCTGCTCGAATTCTCCTCTGGGCTCAGGAGACACCTCACTGATAGCTAAAAGGACCAAGGAGTATGCTGTCCGACTCTGGATTCAGCAAATCTCTGACCAGATGCTGCTCAGTACCATCAAGACCACTGTCCCTGAAATCAAGAAGGATGTACCTTCTACTTCATAACTAATTTATATTCTCTTTTACACTGATCACAATACAGCACAAACATTGCGTTCAGAGCGTTAGGCCAACAGTCAGCTTCATTTGAAATACTTTATTCCAGTATTACCCTTCTTAATGGTTACTACGCCTCTGCACTTCCAGCATTATTTCTTTCTAGTCAATCATCCAGGTGTCAGTGTACTGTTTGGCCATTCCATGCCGTTTTACTTCTCTCCGACACCCTCTGTTCAGGCTGGAGCATTACAGGCTTTACCTCACGTTGGCCACTGAACTACACATATATATACAGGCATAAATCAACAATTCACATTCAATTTTCATTAAAAGATATTAAATGGTTCAAGCTTACCACAATTCATACGAATAACACAGATACGTTGATTAGCAATGAATTCTGGCACAAACTGGCGCAAACTTCCATCTGCCTATGTTCCAGGCTTTTATTGAGCCAAATATAAGCTGGCTTCAACGCACTGATGCTTTATCAAGTGTATTTAAACAAGTGGTTTCGAACTAACGCTCCCAAGTGTGTATATCAGCGAGACTGGCCAATGAGCCACGTTTCGACAAGTGTTTGAAAAAAATGTTATCTTTTCCCGTCTCCCCTAACAACCAAGATAGTATTTATAGCCCGACCAATCGTGGTTAGGCTTTCATTTGTTGCGCTCCAATCAATTTGGAGTTTACATGGTAGGCTATTTCTGTAACGTAAATTTTTTTCAAACACGTTAAAAAAAAATCTTATGAGCAGAAATGATTTTATGCTGTCAGGCACCCCCAATATTTTATTTTGGGTATAATTTATTAATTCCTGGACTATTTGCGTAACGTTTTACATATTATTTGTCAGCAAGCCCTAAGGAACCCAAAATTACTAATTTAAAGGAGCTACGTGGCTGCGTTCAAAATATGCAATTTCTTCTACCTCCTGTTCCGAAGATGTGCTGTCTGGGTACTGTTATGTGTTCAAACGTAAACCCATCTAATGTTGTCTTTTCTAATAAGAGTCTGTTATGATTTATAAACCTAACTCTGGGAAAGGGTAGTGTATTTTATCACTGTCCGTCTGAAAAAGTTAGTGCTTGTAGACTTACACGCGTGATGCCAGCATTTGTATATCGCGCGTCGCATGCGTTCCTGATTTTCAGCCCTCCCCTCTCGCTATCCTTTTGTCCATCTGTTCGTTCGTTTTGGTAACGTAATATAATTAATGTTAGGATTAATTTAGGTCATTACGCAGGGCCTCTCAATGTTTTTTCCAAGAAATACAGCACACGTTTCATTGAAGAAGGCGGGTAATAATACAGTAAGCTTTACTATCAACGTGAAAGCGTTACAATTTGCAGACGAAGCAGAAAACAAGGGGGATTTCGAGTACATTCTTTGTGACAGCACTGTTATTTTACCATTGCTCTTCTCTTTATTAATTTTATTTGTTAGGCTTCATATTTACCTAATAATTTATATATGTGGATTAGAATATTTCATGACACCTCCCCTCTTAAAACAGACATTATATGTCAGTCCTTTATTCTATATACACATATAGAAATTTATTATTATTTCTGGGGTTTACGGTGATTCTCATCACACGGATGGCGGCTTAAAAAATCCGCTCCCAGATTGGTTTTTTCCAGATATATATTCAATGCTAAAATTATATGGAGCCAGAAGCAAAGACCATCGGAGTAACCTAGAGTTCTCATGCTTAGCCTGTGCTAAGAACGATAAAGGTTTGTGGTCAGTTTGCAACTTAAATGCCTTCCCATATAGATAAATATTGAATTTCTTTATTGCCCATATTACTGCAAGACATTCTTTTTCGCTAGTTGAGTAGTTGATTTCAGCTTTATTCAACTTTCTGCTAGCATATGCCACTGGGCTTAATTCCCCATCCAATGCATCTGATTTCTGTAGTAAAGTTGCACCTAACCCAATATTACTTGCATCCGTCCTTACTATGAATTCTTGACTTAAGTCAGGTAATTTCAAAATGGGTTTACTTGTGAGCTTTTCCTTCAATTCTTGGTAAGTCATTTCACATTGTGGTGTCCATGTAATGCGATCTGGAAGTCCTTTACGTGTCAATTCCGTTAAAGGTGCACATATGGAATTAAAGTTTTTGATATACTTCTGGTAGAAACCACATAATGAGACAAAGGATCTCACGTCCTTCTTGGTTTGTGGTCTCGGGGCTTTCTGTAGTTTCTCTAAATTCTTTGGGTCAGGGGTCATGTTTCCCTGATAAACTGTGTGTCCCAAAAAATTCCAATTCTTTACATCCAACGCAACATTTGGTTGGACGGGCTGTTAAATTTGCGTCCCTAAGTCGATCAAACAGCATGTTCAGAGAGTCAATGTGTTCCTCAAATGTTTCTGTTGCTATAAGGATATCATCCATAAAATTTGTTATACAGGGATTATTCAGAGGATCCAATAATTTTCTCATCATTCTAGAGAAGACACTAGGCGCATTCTTCAATCCAAATGGCAATCTATTAAACTCATAGTGTCCTTCTGAGGTACTAAAAGCTAGGTATGGTCTAACCTCAGGCTTTACTGGAATCTGATAGTATCCTTTACTCAGATCCACTTTTGAGAAATATTTAGCTTTATTTAGTCTGGCAAACAGCTGATTTGTATCCGGCAATGGATCCACCTGTCCTTCTGTAATAGCGTTCAGTCTCCTGTAATCTATACAGAGTCTATGTTCTCCAGAGGGCTTCCTTAAGAGTACAACACCGGAGCTATACGAAGACTCACTGTGCGAAATAATTCCTTCCTTCAATAGATAGTCTATCTCTTCCTTCAAAGCTTTTTCCTTAGCAAACGGAATCGAATATGGTTTCATACAGACAGGTGTGGAGTCTATGAGTTTCATATCATATTCCAATAGGTTTGTATGCCCTGGTCGGTCTGTTAACACCTCTGCATGATTATAGAACCTGTTGCACTCTCTCTTTCTGAGTTTTCGTTAAATGTGTACTGATTTTCACCTGTGCTGCTGTCTCACAGGGGTGTAATGGATATTCAAATGATGAAAGTGGTTCCTTTTTCATCTCCATGGCGATGGACAAGGTCAACAAGTGTGTCTCTTCCTGATGTTCTCTTTCAAAATATTTCTTCAGGAGATTCACATGATAGATTTTTTCTTTCCCCTTCTTATCTATCTTATAATTTGTTCTAGACACCTTCTCTAGAACTGTATATGGACCCTGCCATCCAATTTGTAACTTATTCTGACTCCCAGGCAAAAGAAGCAGTACTTTCTCTCCCACAGCCAAATTTCTGTCTTTCGCCTTCCTGTTATAATAGGCAGCATGTTTCTTCCTGGCTTGTTTCAAATTTTCATTGGCAAGTTTCCAGCCAGTTTTTAACCGAGTCGTCAGCTCATTCACATATTGGTATGAAGATGTAATGTTTTCCTCTGCCTTTTCATCAGTCCACGTTCTTAACAAAGCTACATATGGACCTTTAATTGTGTGGACCTATTTGTCCATGCACCGGTATGGTCTCTTCCACTTGAAGCTTTATAGTGATGATTTTTCCTCCCAGAGTTATCATTCACAAAACGACCGCTACCAATTTTTCTTTGGGGCTGTCTCCCCTCTTAAAATTCTTGATGAGAGATTTCCTCTCTACATCTTCTTCCTCCAGTTTGTTTAAGTCCGATTGAGGGATTTTCGGCTTATCCTGGGGTAAGACATCTTTTTGCACTCTCCGCATAGTGGCCATTGTAAAACAGTTAAGTGAAGCTTGTCCGTGAAAAGGGGCTTCCCATTCCATTTGGTCCACTTTATCAAATCTATTTTTCCTTTTATTGTCAGGCCTGATTTTGCCCCGTGGCGTGTCCAGGTCCTGATCCATGTTCCCACTTGTGGGTGTTCCCTCATGTGCTATGCTACACCTTTCTACAAAATTCTCAATGTCCCATCTTGCTTTGGGCCAATAATAATTGTGAGCCACCTTTTGAATGATGGTACCTATCTTCTCATGGTCCCCATCTGGTTTCACATGTAGGCTCCTTATTAAGTCTGTCCTGTATCTTTTTGGAAGAACCAGCTGTCCGTGACCTTTGGATCTAGCTCCAGTCTTCCTATACATCAACTTGTTTTTCATGTAGAAATCTCCCTTGCCTGGAGTTGTATGACAAGTTGACAATTTTCTGAAACAAGGCTTGAGTGTTTTATCCCCAGCCTGTGCCTTCCTCATCTCTTCTGGAGTGGTATCTAACATAATATCCTCCTCCTGTCTTGAGGTCGACCTGACCTGAAGGGTTGCCATATACACAGGTTTCCTTCTGCAACGGTCAGTGGTCATGATTGTCCATCTGACAATTTTTACACCACCTTTTTCCTTGGTTGAAAGATTTTCTTTCATCATATTTCCTTTCATCGAATTGTGGGAATTTATTTTTATTTTCATACCGTGGTCTATCAAATTGGTGCTTACCTTTATTTTGATCCTTAGGATCAAATTTATTAAAGTTCTGTGGTGCCCTAAAGTTATCCACCTGTTTCTTTTTATTACCTGTTACCTCTGCTTGAGCCGCTTGATACCTTTCAGCAACATTTAGCAACTCACCCAGCCTCTCTGCACCTTGTTCCATGAGAAACTTTCTCAGGTCTGGAGCCATGGACTCTCTTAGTTGCTCTATAAGGACCATTTCCTTAAGATCTTGGGTTTTCCCCAGAGAAGTCCATTTCTCCAAGTATGTCTCGATTCGTGCAGAGAACTGGTGATAGGTTTCACCTGACAGTAGTTTAGCATTCCTAAATTTTTTCCTGTAAAACTCTGCATTCTTTTCATACCTTAACAAAAGAGCCTGCTTTAGCATGTCATAATTTTCCTGATCACCTCTGCTCTTTTTGCAAAAACTTCATAAGCTGCCCCACGAAGTCCCTGAGATAACTTTAAGCTCCACCTTTCTCTCTCTAACCCATACGTGGTAGCTAATAGTTCGTACCTATTTATATAGCTCTCAATATCATCGTCTTTCTCAACAAAATGATCTAAATGAAAATTCATAGCTGAGATTGAGGCTCCTTGAGTAACCGTAGCATCAGAGGCAAAGGGACTGGCACCATTTTCAGGAGCATGGCCTTGAAACTCAAACTCCCTTAGTCGTAATTCATGTTCCCTTTGTAATCTTTTCTCCTCCTTTTCTGCTTCCCTCTCTGCAGCTAATTTCCTCTCTTCTGCAGCTAATCTTTTGTCTTCTCTTTCTGCTTCCAATTTCTTAGCCTCTTTGTCAGCCTCAATCTGCAACCTCTTAGTCTCAGCCTCAGCTTGCAACCTCTTAGTCTCAGCCTCTAACTTTCTTTCGGCCTCTTTTTCTAATCTTCTTTCTTCGCGTTCAATAAATTTGTCACATTCCGTTGTGACATAGGCAACCATAACTTGCCCATCTAATCCTAACTCTTTTGCAGTCTGAACCGCAGCAGATCGAAATTTGGCCAGGTCCGCCATTGTCTATTATGTAAATTTATACAATGTCTAACCAACAATTCAATCTCTAATGGACAACACAGGCACCGTGAGCTCAACCTTATTTTATTCCACCCAAGGATACCTTTTAATTCTTATATTCCCTGAAGTGAATTACCCCCAATATTTTTAATAGTTAAAGATTCAAAATCCCAAGAGCGAGACCCCAATATATGTGGTGAAGTGGGATGTTATAAATATATATAGGGGACTTAGTGTACTGACTGAGATCAGCTGTGAAGGTATCTATATCTATTAAAAGTAGTGTATTATAGATAACCTTACTTGCTACCACATATCTCTTATCTCAGTCAGAATTATTCTGGAATAGTGTGATGCTACGTTATGTGTCTAGGGTATGAGTATGGTGAAGTGTAAGTCACAACAACAGACAGATAAACAATTTAATTTAATCCACTACTCTTAACAACACTGTGACACTCACATACATATAACACTCTATGAGAATAGCTTAAAGAAGTCACTCGTAACGGTTCAAATAACAATATGTATTCATTACTAGCATGAATGAATATGTGTCCTGATTCAACTACAAGGGAACCAGGAATCACAATCAATTTAAATTACAAGTTATGTACAGAATGTATTTAATATGAATATTGTAGTGACATATATTATTACAAATGTTCTATGTGTGTCAGTTTTGTAGTAGTAAAATGAGGTAATACTGGGTTTGTTTTGTTCAAGCTCTGTTGGTATTTGTCATCATGACTTCAATAGTTTGTCTTTAGGGACTAGTATTGGAGATGTTCACAGTTCCTGATTTTAAGATAAGTAAATTCCCCTCTGAATAGTATTTTTATAAAGTTATTTCAAGATGAGGGGACATAATGTTGAGCTCAGCTGGCCAACTCTGCTTATCTTGAGTGATGGCGGCAGGAAAGGACTCCTCTGCTCGAATTCTCCTCTGGGCTCAGGAGACACCTCACTGATAGCTAAAAGGACCAAGGAGTATGCTGTCCGACTCTGGATTCAGCAAATCTCTGACCAGATGCTGCTCAGTACCATCAAGACCACTGTCCCTGAAATCAAGAAGGATGTACCTTCTACTTCATAACTAATTTATATTCTCTTTTACACTGATCACAATACAGCACAAACATTGCGTTCAGAGCGTTAGGCCAACAGTCAGCTTTTCATTTGAAAATACTTTATTCCAGTATTCCCCTTCTTAATGGTTACTACGCCTCTGCACTTCCAGCATTATTTCTTTCTAGTCAATCATCCAGGTGTCAGTGTACTGTTTGGCCATTCCATGCCGTTTTACTTCTCTCCGACACCCTCTGTTCAGGCTGGAGCATTACAGGCTTTACCTCACGTTGGCCACTGAACTACACATATATATACAGGCATAAATCAACAATTCACATTCAATTTTCATTAAAAGATATTAAATGGTTCAAGCTTACCACAATTCATACGAATAACACAGATACGTTGATTAGCAATGAATTCTGGCACAAACTGGCGCAAACTTCCATCTGCCTATGTTCCAGGCTTTTATTGAGCCAAATATAAGCTGGCTTCAACGCACTGATGCTTTATCAAGTGTATTTAAACAAGTGGTTTCGAACTAACGCTCCCAAGTGTGTATATCAGCGAGACTGGCCAATGAGCCACGTTTCGACAAGTGTTTGAAAAAAATGTTATCTTTTCCCGTCTCCCCTAACAACCAAGATAGTATTTATAGCCCGACCAATCGTGGTTAGGCTTTCATTTGTTGCGCTCCAATCAATTTGGAGTTTACATGGTAGGCTATTTCTGTAACGTAAATTTTTTTCAAACACGTTTAAAAAAAAAATCTTATGAGCAGAAATGATTTTATGCTGTCAGGCACCCCCAATATTTTATTTTGGGTATAATTTATTAATTCCTGGACTATTTGCGTAACGTTTTACATATTATTTGTCAGCAAGCCCTAAGGAACCCAAAATTACTAATTTAAAGGAGCTACGTGGCTGCGTTCAAAATATGCAATTTCTTCTACCTCCTGTTCCGAAGATGTGCTGTCTGGGTACTGTTATGTGTTCAAACGTAAACCCATATAATGTTGTCTTTTCTAATAAGAGTCTGTTATGATTTATAAACCTAACTCTGGGAAAGGGTAGTGTATTTTATCACTGTCCGTCGATGTTGTTTAGACAAAAAAAGGCTGTTCTTGCTTTGTTCATTCTATTGTTGATGTCTTTGCTTGCTCCGCCGTCTGGTGTTACTATGTATCCTAGGTATCTTTATAGGATGATTAGCATTTATATCCCTTGGACACTAGCTGAGGGAGACTGAGCACTTATGGCTTTGCCCAAAGTGTAATGACGTCGATTCTGATCAAAAATAACAATAACACAGCGAAATGACATGGCATTGCGCACATCACATGAGGCAAGTAAGTTAAAGACACAGCTGGTGACACAGTGTTATTTATATTATTGGTAGTACGGCACTCTAAAACAAAAACCATGGTGATTTCACGAGAGAAAAGAAGGCATCAGATTAAGCTGGGAGAACAGATTCTGGAGCAGATCAACCACTTTAAATACCTCGGACTGTCATAGACCGGAAGGTGTGCATCAAAGAAGAGGTGGCTACCCGAAGAGCAGCAGCTGGGAGACTTTTTTCAGGCTATAAATCGAGGATTCCTCAGCAAAAGATAAGTTGGTAAAAAGACGAAGATGGCTGTATACCTCTCCACCCATGTCCCAGTCTTGACGTATGGATGCGAGTCATGGGCAATGACTACAACCCACAAAAGCCAGATCCAAACCTCAGAAATGAGGTATCTAAGGATTGAAGTAACAAGAAGAGACATGGTCCGCAACCAGACGATACGTCAAGGCCTAAACCAAAACCTCTGCAGACCCAAGTAGAACAGTCCCAACTAAGATGGTTTGGCCATGTCTGCAGAGTGGGAGAAGATCGACAACCACGACAGGCATCTGAAACTAAGAGCCAGAGATCCACACATCCAAGACGACCCAAAGTCCGCTGGGAGGACAACTTTAGACAATCTTTGAAAGACCCGAGGACTAGAATGGAACCAGGCCAGGAGGAAGACAGCCGATAGGTTTGTGTGGCGCTCTCTCCTCCAAACCTCTACACCTCACGGTTGAAGAGGAACGGTTAAGTAAGTATGTAAGTAAGTGGTACGGCATGGGAGAAAGAAATCTTAGGTGCGAAAAGTGACAAATGTTCGCCTGCCTCATTGTTTATTCGTAATATAACCAGCACAAAGCGATCAACACATTTATATAGCTTTTTTTTTTGTAGACGCATATGCTAGTTTTTATGTATGCATCTATTTAGCTAATACTTAACCTATAGTTGATTTATTATTTCATGTTTAACAGCCATTTTTTTATTACTAATTCTTTTAGTATCTGCATTGTAGTACCTGTGAACACATACAAGATGTTCCAAACACAGTGTGGTTTTTTACATCAGTATTAGTTAGTTTGCTTGTACCAAGGAGGTATAGCCTGAATTTTACATTATAAAGATAGAATGTACTCTCAACATAAGACAGTTATTCACTTTTAACTTGTTGTTGTGTTTCTAATTAACATTAATAATTGTGTTATTTCCACTTCTTGTATCGTTTAGCATAATTTCAGAGAAAAATAAGGCGGGAAGTAATAACTCCTATTAAGAAGAACATGATATGTTACACGGTCCATAAACTATAAATTGTACAGAAACATGTTAATGTCATCGCTCATGTAGGTGAAAAAAAAAACAATGTCATTGATACTTATAGTTATGGAACAAACAAATATACAGCTGTTATGTGTTATTGACATTACAAATGTATACGCGGTCATTTCGGAAGTTGATAGAAATAAAATGTAATGTACTGTGGAACTATTGTAGTACAGTAATATTCACAATAGAGAAATACATTCTTAAAATTGTGAACTACATTCCTTTAATAACAGCATGTCAGAATATGACAGGTACGATTTGTAGACTAGAAATAGTTTGCTTAATTGTTTTAATACAAGCTTTTCGACAAAAGCCTCTTATTTACGTATTATCTATATATAACGTATTGACTAATATCATCAGTGGTGTAATATTAAAAAAACTATCATCGCCGTATATTAAGTTTTTTCAAGATGGTTATTTTCAAAGAACTCTGTATTTTCCATCCATGATCAATAATTAAAAATAAAATCCTTTTTTAGCATAGGTAATGAATCAAAATTCTCTTACGTTTCTCTTACTATTATTTTAAAGATGCAGCTTTTTCATTTTCACCTTACATAGAGATATTCCCTTATGTCTGTTTGAATATTTGTTTAAGAGATTAATCTTCTATGTTGTCTAGAATATTAAACTCTCACGATGACTAAAGAATATTCAAATGTTCAACGTTTTTAAAGTTAGAATATTTAATCGATAGATATTCCCAAAGTCTCTCGGACAAAAATACGCTTAGCAAACGCGCATTGCTCTGAAAGGCTTAACAATAAATACATAAATTATATAGCACATTTTCCCATAGTTGTTAGTATTATTGGGAACCAAAATTTAAACAAAGAATGTTGACACTGTAACATTTCAGGTATACCTTAAAAGCGAATAAAATAGGTTGGATATGTGGTTAGATATATAACTTAAAACTTAAAGTGGGAAAAATAAATAAACTTCAACAGCATAAATAAGAATATAAAGCAAGCAGTTCAAGCAATACAATTCGGCCATCACAGATTGTAAAACTGTGCTTTGCATTACAAAATGTCCGTGTCAGTCTAAGAATATACATATATATATATTTTTAAAATAAAGTTTGCCTCGTTTTGGCGAGGCGCGTCCCGTTCAACCTAGTCGGTTGTATTAGGGCGCATGTCCAAACATAAAAGACTCTTAGGTCTGTGTATAGTCTAAGAATAGAAAATTTCTTAACAGCATAAAAAGCACCTTGACATTCGGAAGGAACGTTTTAATGTGCTACAAAATCGACCAGCTCCCCTATATTGATTCCTCCCCCCACCCTCTTTGCAACCAAGCCGTAGAATAGGAGCTTACGGTGGAAAACGAAAAGTGGAAATATTAATTAAAGCCTCAACGATTCTACGACGTGACAGAGGTGTCAGCCCAGATAACATTCAAGTAAAGACAATTATTATAGACATTGGCACTTTTTAGAAAGATATACTAACTACCTACAAAACCTTGTTGAGAAGAAATACCAGTAAACAGGATATACCTGGTCAATTTATCAAAGAAAGAATATCTGCAAGCGTAAACAAACTGCGGAGGAATATTATTACTATCAGTACCAGTGAAAATATTTAACAGGAACATTCATAAAGGGTAATAATTGACAGTAGAGCTGCTACTTCTTGACAAAACAAATTATTGTCAGAATAGACAATCACACTACTCATAAGATTAGAACAGAGCATGAAATTAATTTACCATTTTACATGGGAACTGAGCAGTGGCGTATTCTCTATGTGTGCTGTACGTGCTGCGCACACCTATGCGCGAAGGAAAAAAAAATTTAATTTATTATTCTATAAAATATTTCTCCTCTAAGTTCTGCTTTCGGACCGCACGCATCAGGATAACGGATTTTCCCGCATAGAATCTACGAGTACATCTAGTTTCAGTTTCAAAGAAGCGTTTTATAGTGCAGTTTTTATTAGTTGTAGCAATCGCCCGAAGTTTCTCGGGTAATTCCGTCACAATGCGTGCTGGACCGTTCGGATTCACGTCTAAAGACTGGTTTGTGTGAACCGGGTTCATGGGCAGATACGTCAATACAATGCGAACATGCGTGCGGTGGCCTAGCAGCTCTCGAGTTGTAAAAATCGGCTGTGTCCGTCCAGTGTTTTTTTGTGATTAATTTTTGTTAGTTGCCGGGAATGCAGATTATTACAGTGACAGTGAGTTTCAAGTTGTAAGTTAATTAGTATTTCGGAGATAATTGACATATACCCCTAATAACTATCGTTGCGTAATTGAATATAGATGGTTTTTAAATTAAGAGGGGAAGAAGTTAAATAGTAGGCGTACATATTCATTTTAAGTAGCAGCACGCCTAGCTCGCATTACCAGGATACGCCACTGGAACTGAGTTCACTCATTTACATTTGATGTGTTGAACTTAAACAGCATTAGTAAGGTACACAGACAATCATCCTGGAAACTGAATAGGATTATAGTGTTCTCTATACGTTCATTGTCTTTTTAAGACAGTCTATATGAGAACGGCAGCCGCGGTAGCACAGTGGTTAGAGCACTGGCTTCCTAGCTCTGTGGTCCACGGTGCGATCCCCAGTTGAGGTGGGATTTTTTAGACCGCAAACGGCTCCGGGGTCGATCCAGCCTCGTGAATTGGGTACCAGAGGAACTCTGGGAAGGTTAAGACGGACGGCGCGATGCTGACCACATCACCCCTAGTGTGCAGATGGTCAAGAAAATATGGGCCTAACACCATATTCCAAATATATCTCAGTGGGCGTGTAACGTGATTCCTCCTACATGAGAACATTAAAAGCAAAGAACACTTCTTTATGCTTACAGAACTCAATTAGATAACGCTTGGAATTTGACAAGGGTGAATTTTTTTCAAGGTTTCTCTTTGTTTTTTTTTCTGAATGTAGATTAGATTGTGAATACGAAACGAACTTAACAGAAATAAACAATCTAAATTTTCAAGATGACGTGGCTCTTCAATGCTTCAACAGTAATCACATCCAATCAATCAATCAATCAATCAATACAGTTTAGCTTTCCAAAGAGTATAGGCCTTTAACAAACACATGCCAAGTTCTCCTGTCCAGTGCCATCCGTTCTTTCCATGTTTTCCTCATCATTTTCACCTCTGTATTCAGTTCTCTTTTTCCATGTGTTTTTGTGGTCTACCTCTGCCTTTCTTTTCCTGTGGATTCCAGAACAAGGACTGTCTTGTAATGCTATCACCAGGTTTCCTCAAAGTGTGTCCTATCCATTGCCAGCGTCTTCTTCTCATCTCTTGTTGCACTGGCACTTGTCTGGTTCTTGTCATCACTTCCACATTTGTGACTTTGTCATACCATTTCAGGCCTTCTATTCTACGCAAGCACCCGTTTGTAAAAGTCTGTAGCTTTTTGGTTGTTGTTTTTGTTGCTCTCCATGTCTCAAAAAACATACAATAGGACTAACTTGACATTTGAGTTGAAGATTCTTATTTTCGTGTTGGACTTGAATTCTCTTGTTCTCCATATGTTTCCCAATGCAATGAAAGCATCTCTTGCTTTTTGGATTCTTATTTTGATATCACGGTCTGTCCCTACAACTTTGTCTATATTACTACCAAGATATGTATACGATCCTACATCTTTTGGTGGTGTCTCTATAAGTTCACCCTTGTTATCATTTCTTGCATTTATTCTCATAATCTTTGTCATTTACCTGTGAATTTTCAGACCTACTTGTTGTGACCTCTCATCGAAAATTTTCAATTTCTCTTGCATCTGATTATGGTTATGGGACAGAAGAGCCAAGTCATCTGCAAAATCCAGATAATCCAGCTGTTTAGTCAGATTCCACTGGATTCCATTTCTGTTGTGTGATGCCGATGTTTTCATTAACCCAAAATATTTCTAGTAAGAAAATAAATGGAGACAAGAGGCATTCCTGTCTCACTCCGGTTCTAATCCTAAACGGTTCTGTAAGTTGTCATTCATGAAGAATTCTGCATGTCATGTCTTCACAGATCTTGTTTATTAAGTTAATGATCTTCATGGGAACTCCATAATGCCTCATCAATTTCCAAAATGATTCTCTGTCTACACTGTCAAATGCCTTTTCATAGTTGTCGCAGATATATTTGTTGATGGTGCACTCCAATTGACGTTGAATGAGAATCCAATTGTCGCATAAAGAGTTTTGTATAGTAAGGAAGATGTGTAGAAAGCGCATCGACCTTTATACACTAGTTTTCACAGATGTGAGCTAGTGTTGAGGGAAAGAGTTAACAGAAGGGCACAGGTTGGTGTCAGTGATTCTCTCACCTTTAGACTGCCAACTCTTGTATTTTTCTGGCGACGACTAACTCTTTCTTACTCAAATCTTTTTGAAGATGAACTAGTAGTAATAAGTAATACAAAGAGGGTTGAGAATGTTTTTCTGAACAGAACATACAATCTACTAAGTCAAACTCAGAATGATGGTGAGTTACAGAATGTACATAATTACTTTAATTACAGTAGAAATATAAAATCAATGTTGTCATATACTTTGAAAAAAAAAGAAATACTAGGAAATTTAGAACTGTCAGTGTCTTTGGTTCAGATAAGAAGTAAGAGGCTATTTTCCTCACTGACGAAAGTTTATTCCTATGGCTATTTCTTGGAAAAGTGAATTCTGATTTTGGTCTGGGTTTTAAGTAGACTTATCTGCTTGGACTTTTCCTGGGCGTCACAGTAGGTAGGGATTACCAACTGGAGAATATGATTCAGTTCAGCAACAGTCCAAGAGATGACTAGGCTTTCCGTTAACCTGGTTGTGAAGTTGCGTTATGAAGTTCAGGTGCTGACGAGGTGTTAACTTCTTAAAACTGTAGACTGCACAAGGTTGCTGACTTGTGATCACCGCCAGATTTGAGACGTAAGCACTAGTTCTCTCTGTAGCATAGAGCAACTAGGCGGTTTACTCGCAACAATTTACAGCAATCAAAATCCAGAAACTGGCTAGGATTCTGCAACTGGGCTGAGGAAGACAATACATGCAATCAATCTTCTGTTTGTTTTACAGATATATTGACTACAGC
Source organism: Oreohelix idahoensis (assembly GCA_024509875.1). Classification (NCBI taxonomy): domain Eukaryota; kingdom Metazoa; phylum Mollusca; class Gastropoda; order Stylommatophora; family Oreohelicidae; genus Oreohelix; species Oreohelix idahoensis. The sequence goes on from JAMPIV010004328.1 coordinate 91,269, forward strand.
CACTCTGGACATTTCGTCTCAGAATGGTGCCTAATAATCTATTTACCTGAAACCATAACAGTCAGTCTTCCTTAAAAGCGACTGTCCGTTTGTTTACAAATTCCTGTCTAGCGATAGTCTCACAATAAGGTCGGGTCAGTCAGGTCAACCTTTGTAGATATGAGGTAAGTTGAGGCTTCTATTCTATAACTTATAAGCGTGCGTTGTCTTCCCGCGGTTATCAGCAAGTGATCTTAAAACTCAGCATATGTTCGCATGAAGTTAAAATATTCCTGTTCCCACGCCAAGAGTTAATTATTTCCCGTATCATGCTCAGGCACGTACCAAGATTTATCGGCGTTCTCCAGTTGACCACTGAACACGGAAATTTAATACTCTGGGAACCACTGGTTTCTACCAAGCTAATAAATCGTATAGACATCTTTAAAGAAATGCTTTTAAGGGCCTTAGAAGAAGAAGATAAAATTTTGATAGTATGACAGGACTAATAGTGAAGACTTGAAAAAATAGCTAAAGACACGATCGCAGGTGCAACTATTTCCGTAGAGAACACAGACAAATGTGAAGGAAAAGAAAAGTAAGGAATTTTAACATAATCTAGACAAAATCTTCGAGCACTCTGTGACAATAGTCCACGAATCCGATGTATAGCGGTGAATTCCATTCCACACTTTGCTCAGCTATTATTCTCAATGTGGTTATCTAGTCTGTACAGGATCTGTTTTGTCGAAAACCTGCCGGTACATCTCTCAGTTGCTTGTCCATTGACTCTTTTAATCTGTCAATGATGACTGTTTAATACTTTTCCTGGCACTGATAGTAACTTTATTACTCTATAATTTGTGCACGCTTGTAAATTTCCTTTCTTAGGCAACTTGACCAGATAACCTTCCTTCCATTATGCTGGTATTTCCTCTCTCTCCCAGACTTTGCCAAGTTGTTTGTATAGTATCTCTGTAGAGATTTCAATATCTGTTTTGATGGCCTCTGCTAGGATGCAATCTGGACCAGTTGCTTTTCCATCTTTCAGAAGCTTTATGGCTTCCTTTATTTCTTCTCTACTTGGTCGTTCACAGTGTTTTTGTATATTACTTAGCAATTTTCCATTCTTATCTTTTATGAGACCATTTGCTTGGTTATATTTCCCTGTTAGCTTCTTTGTGTTGTTGCACAGGTCCCTCATATTTTCTTTGGCTGCAGCTTACTCTGCATCCCTTGCCATCTCTTCATCAGATACAAGACTAAATGAAAATACCGACTGACTTGTCACAGCAATGGGGGTCTGGAAAAACGCAGAAATTAAAATTTTGCGGACAAGGATGTTCAACTTGAACGTTAAAAATAGGTCCTACTGTGGCCGTGTATGTTTATACGGCACTAGTAGTTATATTGATTTTATTTAGTCAGAGTTAATCCTTCATATGTTGTGGTGGTTCAAGTGGTAACTGGCTTTCCGCCACAGATGGTGATACTTGACCTTTTGTTAGTTTTTTTCAACCCAGGAAGGTTCTTCCCTTTGAGTTTGGTGATAAGCAAAATAGCTTCAGCATAACAACGTATATCCAAAAGAAGTTACTGTAAAGTTCTACAAACAGCGATGTAGAAAAATTCAATTAGAGTTTATTGATGTCATTAGACAAACACTGAATGAATACTGCGTTTTGTGTAAAAACGTCTTATTTGCTTTTAAGGTCTGTCATTCTTACATGTAGCATCTTCTAGCACATATAAATGCTTAGCGTGGAAGTAGGAGGGACAAAGCTAGCGTAAAAGGCCAAGCGGTCACACTACAGAATGGGAACTCTTACTTGTATCTAGGCAGTAATGAAGGAAAAAGTGGATGAAGTTGCGCTTATATCACCACAATAATGCATAATGAAAGAGTCCGGCATAAAAACAACAATATTAAACTCACAAATCATATACTCATGTTGTATACATGTCTGGCACTGAAACATAAAGAATAATTAAAACAACAATCGTGTTACAGACATTGATAAGTCGATCCTTGCACAGAATAGTCGTATTGAAATTACTTGACATCACCAATGTGTAACCTCGGGAAAGAACCCGACAAATTTCATTTAAACAAGGTGTGAGGAAACGGTGCAGGCGCTGGATAAGGCACACTGTGAGAAAAACAATTAACAACACTGTAAGGAAATTGCTGGTAAGAAGATCAATGGTTAGAGACTTGGAAAGGAATAAAGACAAGGAAGTAAATTGATAGGAAAACATGGTGTCAAATGTAGAAGGATTATTCTCTACATGAACCTGAAAGGAATGATTGTGTTTAATATTATATTTCGTACAATTTGAACTTTAAGTGCTTTAATTTCTTGTATCATGATATGAGTAAATGAGACTTTTTACATTACTTCGTTATTACAGTAGACAATGAACAGTAACTATTGCAGATGTTAAAATAACAAAACGTGGCCCAGTATTGAGTAATAACATTATGTTGGCGGTAGTGTTCAATGAAAATGCGTCAAGTACAGAACTGTCTCTTCTTGGGTCTTCTAAAGAAGACACAAATTCAGGCTTTTTGGTCAGTGATGATGTAACACGCATCATTTGCTGGATTAGTTATGCTGCCGTGTGTCAATGTATCGATATCTTTGGTATATGGAGCAACATTGTCAACATTATCTGTTTCGTCAAACAAGGTTTCAAGGATCCAATCAACGTCAGCCTTTTAGGTATAATTGTTGCAGTAGTAGTAGTAGTATAAGTAGTAGGGTTAGTATTAGTAGTAGTAGTAGAAGTAGCAGTAGTAGTAGACAGTATCGAAAAGATATATTTCGTCATACCCGTGTGTTACAAGGGCTCAGAAGAGGTGCGAATAATAGTAATATTCTACAATACCAGGCAATGTTGTAAAAAGCATTTAGGATGCCTGGGCATGGGGCTAGTTACTACATCCTGATTAAAGTTGTTACCACAAAAACTTCAACAAACAATATGAGCCGGTCAAATACAGAATTTAATGTCAGTTTAGCCATCCGAAACAGAAGAAGGTCCTCTGGAAAAGAGGCTCATGAGGTAACCCAGAGAAAGCCGGAAGGATTCTAGGTTGATGACTAACCAGTTTTCGATGAGGAAAATCTCCAGGAATGGCATCTGTAACGTTTGCACTCTTAACTAACTAGGGAAATCCGCACAGATGGCAGCAGAAATGTGTAATTACAAGATTGATGTCGTTGAACTCTGCGAAACAAGGTGGAAGGGAGTAAAAAAAAAAGAAGAAACTGATAACAAGAGAAATGGTGTTGTCCTCAGAACATGAAGAGGGAAGTGCCCACCACAGTAATGTCACGGGATTTCTTTCCTTTGCTGGGCAATGATGGTCCAACAGTGGCCAAAGTTCATAGTATCTACTGAGGATCTACAAAGGTATCTACTTTTCACTCAAAAGTTACTCATGGCAGAGATTTCAATTAAAAAACGATGCTTCATTTCTAGAGAGCCTCATTGGAATTTAAGAAATCAAGCACCACAGATGATATTATCAAGACCCTAATGAACTTAAGTATCTTCCCAGACCTTCTGTGAGGAAAAGAAAGTTTTGCTTGTTTGATTAGCCCCCAACTAATTTATATCAGTAAAATATTACTTTAATAACTATGTTTATATGTATTTAAACTGATTAAGATATACGAATGCAGTTCACTCAAAATGATTTAATCAACTATAAATTTGTATGTATACAGAAAACAAATGTAATAATAATATACAGTTAACAGTGTAAAATAATAAAGGTGTTGCCAGAAAACACTAGATTTAAGGATTCATCACAGGTAATGGTCTTGTTATGTTCTGAAACGTTTGTTTTAAAATTTCAATCGGCAGCTTTACGTGGTTATTCAGCTGCCAGTAAGGTGTCGGTTGGCTTCTGCTCCAGCCGATGTTGGTTACGTGCAGGTTGTAGACTAGTTCTCTCTCGTTACTGGTCAAGTCTGGTGGCTGCAACACATCCATTGTAGTATCTTTGTGAAATTACGAAGATGATCCAGCGCCTTTAATACCCGTCCGATGTTAGTGTTTAGCTTTGACTGAAGGCCACTTATACCACACACTTGTGCCACAGAATAGTACCACCAATTGATACCACCGACTAGTATCATGAAATGAGAGAAAAACAAATGCCCTCCTGAGTATTGGGTTTCCTGTATTAGCGATAAGACAAACTCACTGTGTTATCTCCACTTTTATGTTTTAATCCGGATGCTCCAATTCACTGTCGTTATCTTCCTATTAAGACCTGGTATCACTACGTGAAATTGACCATCGTGACTTAAGGCCAATATTGCTCCACATAAAGCACTTATAAAATGAGAAGCAATGGACCCGACATTATAGCAAAATCATTCAAAACAGCTAAAAGAAAACACAGATAAACATCGTACATCGCAAAAACCAATGACATAGAAGAATCTGTGAAATAAAAATTTATACCAGACTACAGATTATCATCAGTAAGGAATCAGCAACTGGAACAGACAGATGCCTTCACATACCTAGAATGCATAGTAACACCAGACGGCGGAGCAAGCAAAGACATCAACAACAGAATGAACAAAGCAAGAACAGCCTTTTAAATCTAAACAACATTTGGAAGTCCTCTCAGTACAGCACAAGCACAAAATTAGGATTATATCAGAGCTGTGTGCTTTCTGTGCTTCTCTATGGCGTGGAGAGCTGGAGAGTTACAGAGAAGGAAATGTCGAAATTGTCCTCTTTTCACACAACATGCCTAAAAAAAATTCTCCGAATCTTTTGGCCGAATACCATCACCAACCAAGATCTGCTTACTCGGAGCAAGCAAGAGGACATGCACACCATCATAGCTGGCAGACGCTGGAGCTGGATTGGCCATGTCCTCAGAAGAGACCCCGATGCCATCACAAGAACAGCTATGCTATAGACCCCTGAAGGAAAACGAAAGAGAGGCCGACCAAAAACAACTTGGCGGAGGACTGTGAAGGCTGAGATGCAAAGAATGAACCAGTGTTGGGGCACTGTACGAAGGATGGCCGCCGACCGAGCAAAGTGCAATCAATTTGTTGTTGCCCTACAAGATGCCACCAGGCGTAATGGCCACTGACTGCTTTGACGGTCGGCGGCTAAAGATCAAAGAAGAAGAAGACAGATTATCATGGATAAAAAGAGAAGAAGTGACATCACTCTTTTATGGGGGAAACCTGGATTAGGTAAAATGAACACAATATGGGGAACTATTCACAAACGTCAATGCTTCAAATCATCTGGATAGAGAAGGAAGCCTATTTTCACAAAAAAAGAATACATAAAGCAACATGGATACCACTAGAGCAAAGAATAGAAAATCAGATTGATCATATATGCATACTCAATAAGTTTAGATCATCATTACATAACGTAAATGCATATTGAGGAGCAGATGTGGCGTTAGATCGGCATCTTCTGTTAGCCAAAACAAAGTTAACCCACCTCAAGAGATATACAACATTAAATAGCTATAGACAACAGTTGAATATTGGGTATCTAAGAAATCAAGAAATATGAGACACAGATGCAGTCACATTATCCAACAAATACTAAGTGCTCCAACAACTGGATGATGTACAAATACGGAAGACCACTGCAACTAAATAAACAATATAGGAAATGAAATATGTGGCGAGGTACTGGAAAAAAGAGGAAGACATTAACGCAACAGAAACCATCGACAAGATAAAAGACAGGAAAAACAAGAAAGCAGAAGCAAAACCAGAAGCTCCGAAGTTTAAAAAAAACTTGTAAAACATGACGTGCAGAGGTTTTCATGAAGGACAACTTACAGAACCGTTTGGGATAAGACTTGGTTTGAGACAAGAATGTCTCTTGTCGCCATTTCTGATCTTACCAGGTTATGAAATCATCGACGTCATAGAACATAATGAAATCAAGTGGAATCTGACTAAACAGATTAATGATCTAGATTTTGCAGATGACTCGGCTCTTCTGTCCCATAACCATAATCAGATGCAAGATAAAATGAAATTACTCGATGAGAGGTCACAGCAAGTGGGTCTGAAAATAAACAGGGAAAAGACAAAGATAATGAAAATAAATGCAAGTAATAATAACAAGGTCGAACTTGAAGGAACAAGATGCAGAATCATAACATGTATCTTCGTAGCTATATATAGTCGAAGTTGGAGGGCAGACAATGATATAAAAATAAGAATACAAAAAGCAAGACCACTACATATTTCATTGCATTGGGAAGCAAATGAAGATTAAGAGAAATCAGATCCAACACAAAAATAAGAAACTTGAACTCAAATGTTAAGTTAGTCCCATTATATGGCTCTGAAACGCGAAGAGGAACAATAACAACAACCAAAAAGCTACAGACTTTCATAAATGGGTGCTTGCGTAGAATAGAAGGATTGAAAAGGTATGGCAAGGTCACCATTGTGGAACTGATGACAAGAACCAGACAAGTGCCAGTGGAACAAGAGATGGATAGGATACACATTGAGGAAACCTGTTGATAGCATTACAAGCCAGTTCTTGTTCTGGAATCGCAAGTGAAAGAGAGGCAGAGGTAGACAAAAAACACATGAATAAAGAGAACTAGATACAGAAGTGAAAATGATGAGATAGACTTGGAAGAACTCAACCTGAGGATATGTGACAGAAGAACGTGGCGAATGTTTGTTGAAAGCCTATGCTCCTTCGGGATCTACAGGGTATTGAATGAATGCTATTTTGCTTTCCTTTCATTACTTTAAACAGAAATTACCATAAAGACGATCTTTGGGTGCTGTAATATTGCAAGAAATATGGAAACAGCCAACCATGTATTATTGGAAACAGCAATGGTGTGCTTCGGGCACTTCCTGACAACATGTTTATAAATGATAATGTATCAAAATAGAAATCATTTCTCATATTAATGAAAGTCACTGGTATCTCACCATCCTACTAATGCCATGTAGCGTCTCTGTGGTAAAAATGTAATATAATATGTCGCTTTGGTTATTGCGATTACCGTTTGGATTACTGCTTCGAGAAAAACCTTCTGGGGTGCGAGACATGCCATATTTTTTAGAAGGCAAATCATCTTAAACACAATAAAATACACAGAATTCAAGTGTATTTGTACACAATAAACAATGACAACTTGAATTAAATACCGAACGGTAGTGAAATTTTGTAAATAAAAATGTCTCAAATCATACTTGTATTTTTTAATGCATTTCTGGCATATTTTTCGAGCTAGAAGAAACTTCTAAAGGAAACTTCTAGAAGAAAAGGGTGTGTAGCTTCTTAAGATGCTTTAAAATGCAGTAAAGGGGTGAGAGACTTCTAAAAGGTTCAGAAGTACCGGTATAGATTAATAAATGCTGGATTTAATCACACCAGAGGTGGATCTACTATGAAGGTAATGAAACTTGAGCTTCAGGGCCGAATGGGCCAGTTTTCTGTATAACACTTTTTCCCAGCATTTTTTTTTAAATATAAAGAGCACTTCCAAGAGTTGAAGCTTCATGACCCCTAAGTTGAGTTTTCTCTGCAATACGTTTCTTACCCACCCCCCAACAGTTCTATTTTATAAAATTAACCCGTCCAAGAGTTCAAACGTCAGGGCCTCCAAAATATAGATCCGCCATTGAATTAAACTGGAGCTGTTTTTTTAAGGGGCCGCAGTGGCAAAGAGGTATGGCTTCCACCTCGAATTCTTAAGGTACCGGGTTCGATTCCCAGTAGGGACCCAAAGATGCACCAATAGATAATGCAGTCAGCGACCCATAGCTTGACTGCTTGCGTCAGGGTCAGCGAACCAGAGGTGACCAAGACCCTACTCCACCTTCACGTGGTGGTCCTGGAAACAGGCTGCATCACTGCAGTCTGGCTGAGAGAGTAGAGATCGAAGAGGGAAGGCAAACCCGGTCCCAAAAAATGCCGTGCTGAAGTCGGATGTGTTGGCCGAAAGGCGCAGATATCGCAGCTCCGGTGTAAACAGACACAACGCAACCAACTTCCTTTTCAGGACGAACGAGGAAGAAGAAGAAGAAGATTCCCAGTAGAGCGAATGTAATTTATGGACATATATTTTCAGAACCAGTGACCCTAATGATGTAATACTTCCCCCAGGTCTCCTGGGAAGTGATATCGAATGCCTAGGTCTCGTGTGCAAGCTGTGCAAGTTAAAAATCCCTCGGCATTTATACATCGTAAAGAGTAGGCCATAACGCCGCTGCCTTCGCAACATTTAAATTTTAGAAACCTACCCACCACACAAATATTTATAGAATGTGTGATTCCTACATACACACACTGGGATTCTTGCCAGATCTACGGAGTTCGTGCACTGTGCTGAGATCCTCCTTGTGTTGTCTAAGGGAGGAGATCGGAGCACTGTTGGAGTTGTCTGTGTGCTATGAAGTTAGTTCTTAAAAGTAAACCAAACCGAAGCTGTTTTTATTTATGTCTGTGTTTCTAGGACTAGCAGTATCCGACCTGGGCTGTCTTGTAACGTTAGTTTTCACAAACATCTGTATTACTCCGGCCTTGAACACAGCAGATTTGCCTTTTGATGCCATAGAATTTCAGTACCTCACCTGTGGCTTGATGCATCTAGCATTAGCTCGCGTCAGTGGATGGATGACCGCTATAATCACCTTGGAGAGGTGTCTTTGTATTACCGCGCCATTAAAGGTTTGATTCTACATTTATTTTTGTTTTTTAGAATGAGACATGACACATGCAGTGCGTTTCTTTATACATGTATACATTATTTGTTGTCCTCTGAAGGAAAAGTATCGATTTAAACTTTTGACTTTTTCTTATACTGTACGCAGAAGCAGTGACGTACTCGTATTTTTCATTCACCCTAACAAATAAGTATCGAGTTTTTTGCTTCCTATAATTTTGTGTAAGACGATAACAAATGCGATTCCATTATAAAAAATGTACCTTGCATTCTTTAACATTATTAAGTTTTAAGGATTATCGAGTATTGGAAGAAACATTTTTGAGACTGGAAAGAAATGTAAGAAAATAAGTAGGTCAGCAGCAAGATTGTTATACTGTCTTCTTTTTATCCAAGTACGATGCCCGATGGCGTTGACAATCATCTCTCTCTAATAACTTTCTGCCTCCAGCACTATTTATCATATTCAGTTGTTCACTTCTTTCCGTGCCAAGTTGTAAACATGTCCAGTATCTCCACTCCATGCTGTCTTTTATATCTTTTTCCTTCAGTTGTTTTCCAGTTGACACAATTAATTGTAGCTTTCTCCTTCACTTGTTTTCCAGTTGACACAATTAATTGTAGCTTTTTCCTTCACTTGTTTTCCAGTTGACACAATTAATTGCAGCTTTTTCCTTCAGTTGTTTTCCAGTTGACACAATTAACTGCAGCTTTTTCCTTCAGTTGTTTTCCAGTTGACACAATTAATTGTCGCTTTCTCCTTCTCATTACACTAGTCAACAACCAAAATGTACCAGAAATGAAAATAGCTGATCTTAACTAATTTTGGTGTGCTGAAAACGAAAATGACATTAAAAAATATTGATTGGCTCTAGTCTTCAAGATATATGCTACTAGTTTATTTAATTACGGTCAATTTATATATATATATATATATATGACGCACCTGTTGTGGGCGATTGCATAATTTTTTCTAATGACCAATAAAAATGTAACTAGTAGTTGATGATGCAATCCTACCTATGATTACATCACCTTTGTGTATAAATATCTTATCTCTGATACAATTTTGCCATTATTTAGTGCATTTGTCCTTATCAAAAGTATCGTAGTTAAAAATGCCTAGGACATGTGTGAACAGTGCTAATAATTTCTTTTATGTATGTGGTCAGGTGACATTTGTATCACAAAAACGAAATATTACTAAAGTGATTAAGAAGGCGTACAGTTTGTATTTTGGCTGCAGAATAGGAGATCAAGATAAGAGCTGGGCGCCACACATATGCTGCAATACATGTGCAGCACATCTTAAACTGTGGTTGACAGGCAAAAGGCAAGCTTTGCCTTTTGCAGTTCCAATGATTTGGAGAGAGCCCACTGATCATCTCAACAACTGTTACTTTTGCATGGTCCCTCCAACTGGGAAAGGCATATCAAAGAAGAAAAAATGGACTCTGGAATATCCAAGCATCCTCTCTGCAATACGTCCGGTACCACATGGCGATGACCTACCAGTTCCCAAAGTGCCAGAATCATTTTCAGCTGCTTCCACTGATGAAGAAGAGGACATTGGTGGTCCTGAGCCATCAACCTCAAGCGACCCAGATTTTGAGCAAACTACATCCACTAAACCACACTTAATAACCCAAGGTGAACTGAATGATCTTGTAAGAGATCTGAATTTACCGAAGGACGAGGCGGAGCTTTTGGGTTCCAGATTGCAACAGTGGAATCTCCTGGCAAAAGATGTTACAATTTCTGTGTATAGGAACCACCAGAAGCCGCTTACTACATTCTTTTTCAAAGAGGGTGACCTTTCTGCGTGCCACAACATTTCTGGTTTAATGGCAGCCCTCAAAATCAATTACATACCGGAAGAGTGGAGGCTTTTCATTGATTCACCCAAGACGAGTCTTAAAGCTGTTTTGTTGAATAATGGTAATGTGTTACCGTCAAATTCAGTTGGTCACGCAGTTAATATGAAAGAAACTTATGAAAAAATTAAGCAGCTTTTGAAGTGTATAAACTATAATCATCATCATTGGTCACTTTGCGGTGACTTAAAAGTGGTCGCTCTTTTGCTTGGACTACAGGGTGGATACACCAAGTACTGTTGCTTTCTCTGTAAGTGGGATAGCCATGCACGAAGTGACCATTACATCAGAGGACATTGGCCAATCAGGCAGTCATTGCAGCCTGGCAGTAATAACGTTGAGAACCCAGCACTTGTCGACACCAGCAAGATTTTGTTGCCACCCTTGCACATTAAGCTGGGTCTCATGAAAAACTTTGTCAAGGCAATGGAGAAAACAGTAGAGGCTTTCAAATACCTCATCATAAAATTTCCAAGACTGAGTGAAGCAAAAATAAGAGAGGGAGTATTAGTTGGTCTACAAATTTGAAAACTTCTTCATGATGACGAATTTCTTTGCGTGTTGCATGGCAAGGAAAAAGCAGCATGGCTTGCATTTAAGTCAGTGGTGGACAATTTTCTTGAAAACAACAGATCTGATAATTACAATGAAATTGTAGAAAATCTCCTTCTGTAGTATAAGAGTCTTGGCTGCAACATGTCTTTGAAAATTCATTTTCTGGATTCTCATCTGGATTTCTTTACGTCAAACTGTGGAGCGGTCAGTGATGAGCATGGTGAACGATTTCACCAGGACATTGCTGCTATGGAGACAAGGTATCAAGGCAATTGGAGCCTTTCAATGCTTGCTGATTACTGTTGGACTGTGACAAGAGACACCTCATCGATTGACTACAAGAAGCAAGCAAAGAGAGCTCGAACAGCGACTGAATAATGACGGAATAGGTTCAAATGTGCCTTTTTAAAACATTATATGGGAACTTTAAATAATGTTTTTATTTTTTCTATCATTTTATGTTGAAATATCAATTAATTGAGTATGTAACCACAATTTTTATAATGCTAGTAGAAAGACTAGCTGTTGACCCCTGTTACGGTATTTTTATAGACGCCGTCTGCTAGAGCGTGCAGTTTTGGGGATGGCAGCATTTAATATAATGTAAAGTATTATTAAGCTATTGAACGCTATACACACGATCGAATTATGACGTGTTAGCGTTGGTAGGTCACGCACCGTGACCAAGAGACGGGACCCTTTTTTGTATGACCGTCGAACTGAAGAGACGTGTCCTTGTATTCTTATAGTGTCAGGCATGGAGTGCCACACAGTTATATTGTATTTAAGTATGGACATGGGTCAGTCCACTGTTACTATGAAAAGAGATGAAATGGTTCAGGTTAGTAATTGACTAAACCTAAGTCGGGATGAATTAACAGTCCTTATTAATTATATTTTGCCAGGCGCATAATCTCACTGTCGGCCGTTGGGATCACCAACCGCGCGTACATATAGTTATGACGTTCTGCCTATAGTAATTCAAATTACGGGACAAGGACTGACATGCACAGATAGCTGATTCAATATAGGATTCAAAGTTTATATATAATATTTCATGATCAAACATATGTGGATTGTTTTGTTATGCGTAAAGATGTGCATTAAATTGTATGGACTCGCTAAAGGACTTGTCACGTTCATTGAAGTTTACAAATTCAACAATTATGATATTCACAAGATTCTAAACCCACCTTCGCGTATTATACCATCAAGGCACGACAAAGAATAAAATGAACGAAGCGATGCACTGGCCAATACAAATAAAAGCCTCCCTCCTTCAACAGCACCTTCAACGGTTCAACAACACCCTTCAACAGTGGTGCCCGGAATGTGGGGACGAAAACAAACAAAAACAAAAATTTTTTCATGAATTTCGAAGGAATTATTTACTTTCGATAAACGATCACGTGATATACTGAAGGGTGACCTATTACACATGGTTACTAATAAAGGTCAACCTGACGTCACAGAATCGTGCGTACTTGCCTAACTACCAAGATACAACCGCCAGCGTAGGCTATTCGAATGCAGATAAATTATCAAAGCAGACCTAAAGATGAAGAACATTTATCTGCCAAATAACATTTACCTACCAATGAGGAGCAGACATTTTAAGACATTGTTCTAGTCCGTTGGTGAACTTGGCATCGCCGGAGCATGAGAAAGATAAGTCTAATTGTGACTTGTCATTCATAAAAAACAGTACTAAGTCCATTTCGTCTGTACAGGCATGTCTATTCTATTTTTCATGTATATATGTTATATCTGTTTTCACCGTTTGTGTTGTTCCTAATTCGTGGGAGGTTGGGAGGAGAATTAAAACCAATTTCATGGCTCCCTGGACGTCCAAATTGGTTTTAATTGCACTATAGGGCCGTTAGTTAATTGCATTTAACGAAGAACCCATCGATGACTTTCCGATGATTTTGTTCGTTCGTGTTTGCCATTAATCGACCTTGCATGTTAGGTGTCTAGTCTATTAATAATTGGGGTATTCTAGTGTATTTAGTTCCAATTTTTATTCATTTCTGTAATTTGTTCGTAACTATTTCGTATTTTCTCCATCTTTCTATAATTTATTTTAATTGTTAATATATGTCCGTTATAGAGTCCTGTGACGTCATCATTATCTGTACACATGTGTATTAACCTATATTTAGTTACCTTGAACTTGCAGTACTTCCTATTTTATGCTAGTTTTGTAAAAATCATTTTATTTGTGAAAAAACTGTCATTGTCGTACCGTACTGTTGTTTTGTAACCCTTAGTTGATGAATTGTTTTCTTGTTCTTCATCTCATACATTAGTCATATAATACTAATACTATAATTTGTTCAATAATAACCTTGTAATTGAATTTCATTAATTTTTTATGAAAAGTTGGTGATGACTCAGGGACATTGCATCAAGTTGCAGTAGTAGTCCAATATACTAATGATGCATTTTTATATATTATGACGAAGGCACAATAGCATAATATATATTGATTAATTATTTTAAATTTATAGTCTGCCTTGAGTATGACAGACATATTAGATGTTAATTAGTACACTTTCCCAGTACTACATTCTGACTTAGCACATAGAGAATTGCTTACGAGTTGATTGACTCAGGGAGTCATATATATATATATAGTTACTATGGATATTTTTGATCATTTTCTCCGGGAGGGAGATAGATTACGTTTAGGGGGTTGTAGCTGTGAGGAATATGCCATGGAACATTTTTTCATTCAAATGAGCGAGGATCTTAAGGAGTTTGCTTGGCATAGGTGTGGATATAGCCCTTCACAGGAGAAAGCAGTGAGACTTTATAAATTATTATCCACTGTTTTTTATGAGGAAAGTAAAATGACTACTCAGGACTGTAGTAGTGTTGAGTTGAACGAGTTAAAGAAAACCATAACAAAGCATAAGGGTAGGGAGATTACCCTTACTAATGAGCTAATACAGCAAAAAGAGGAATATGAGAAGAGGTTGTTAGCATTAGATTTTGAAAATGCTGTATTAAAGAATAAAATGACGGTGTTGATGGAAGATAATACTAAATTTCATGACTTCTCTCTTAGTCAGAAGAAAGAGTTAGAGGATGAGGTGACCTCCTTGAAACAGATGTTGGATGACCAGATAGGTAAGGTGAACTCTTCCACGCATGAATTGGAACTACTGCGTGAAGAGAATGATAAATTTATTATTGAATCTCAGAGAAGTAATGAGACAGTTAGGGGTTTATTTGATAATTTGAAATCAAAATTTGACAAGTTGAGGTCCGATCATGAATCTTTGATCTCTGAGTATGTTAAGTTTAAATCAGAAGGTGAGAATGGTGATATTGAATCTCACAAGGACAATAATACTTCATCCATGAGTGATGATTGTCTCCTTGATGACAAAGTGACTGCATTAGAAGAGTTACTCTTGAATGAGAAACAGAGATATGCTGAACTGGATAGGAAAACACAACAACAGATATATGAACTGTCAACAGCATTGATCACACTCGATTCTTCATGGGACAATGAGAAGAATATAAACACTAACTTGTATAAAATGAATAAAAAGCAGAGGCAGCAGATTACATTACTGAATTCGGAATCTGTTAGATTGAGAAAAAGAGTTGATGGTTTATTGGATGTCGTGTTGAGTAAGAAAATAGTTTTCAATAGAAGGGATGATAAACCTATTACACGACATGCCGTCAATAGTATGGGTGATACTAAGGTATCAACACACCCAGCGAAGATTAGGAAATCATTTCGAGGCAAGTACACCTTCCCTCGACAACAGAATACTGCCAATTCTGGGAATAAATCTTGGCGGAAGGATCAGATTATAACTGATCCTAAGAAAACTGTTGCCGTTGTCAAAATTGACAAAGATGTTACGGAGAATAATAATATGGTGAAGAATAATGTTGGAGTTAGAAGGAACAGGGATAATGAATTTAAGACAAATAAGTCTAACGGCAAAGGTTTTACTTTGCCCAACCAAGACATGTCTACGACATGTAGGAAACCTAAGTTCAGTCAGGATGATACCTCATCCAATAAATATACTATGTCAAAGGAGAAAGTTAACTTGGTTTATAGAACAAAGAATACATATCGTCATTGTTCACAGTTTCGTGACAATGATATTACTTACATTGGTAAAGGTGCATATTCTCGCACCGTGTTAGTGCGAAATCTGCCACACAAAACTACATGGCAGGCACTTAGAAATTTCTTTAATTTTACAGCAAACGTTAAGTTTGTTCGTCTTCTGCCATCTGTCGATGGTCAGAATAGCCAGGCTTTGGTTACATTTCGTAACAATCGTGACGCTCGTTTGGTTGTCGAGCGTGATGATGGTGTTTATTTTTATCACCATTATCTAAAATTAGTACTAGTACCTAATTCTGCGTGACACAGATAAAATGTTACATTCACACATTGATCTTACTTTTTGATGACTCAGCATTGTCAGTCATCATTTCTTATCTTTCATAATCATCTATCCTAATATAGATTGATTTATTGATTTTTTCTTCTCGAAAAACATTTTTGTTTCTTGACATCTTCAAATTTGTACACATGTTTTCTGTCTTATTTGTTTTTTACCATGCCTACAAGAAACAGTAATGTCGATATTGGTATTAACTATGCTCAGCCCAATACAGCATAAGTTAACTTGTCATCTATCACGGCTGTTTTATCATCTCTATTAAAAAAAGACATGCCAGTGAAGGTGACATGGACTGGTGAATGTGATAAAATATTTCGTAAAATAATTGATATCTTTTCACACCCACCTATTTTGAGACTACCTGATGCTTCCAAAAAGTTTATACTCCGTACAGATGCGAGTAATTACGGAATTGGCGCTTGTTTGCTCCAATATCATGACGACATCCTTCATCCATCATTGTATGTCTCACGGAAACTGAAGCCGCCAGAAGTCAAATACTCCACTGTCGACAGAGAATTGTTGGCAGTCATTTGGGCGATTACAAAACTGGAGAAATTTTTGCTGGGGGCCCCATTCGTGGTCCAGACGAATCAGAAGGCTGTGGCATCACTACGACGGGCGAATCATAAAAGTCCGAGGCTCACCAGATTCGCTATTCTCCTTCAACCTTTTGATTTCTCCATCGAGTACATTACAGGATCAGAGAACATCTTGGCAGATACTCTCTCTAGAAACCCTTCTGATGTCGATTCATAAACAATAATACTCTTCGCAGAAACTTACCCAAGAGACATAGTACTATCGTTGCATTTTCGACATAGAAATGAACCATTGACTACAAAACAAGTATCTGCTTACTAGATACATACGTTATACGAAATGTATGAAGTCAAATGACGATGTGTTCGTATTTACGCCGGGACTGGTTAGTGTCCATTCAGGATGAAACTATTTGAAACAATTTAGGAAATAATAAGTGAAAGCAAGTCGAACTAATTCGGTATATGACTTGAACTATTGGACGTTAAGAAGTTCTATATTTATTCTGAGTCAGAAAATTTGAACAGTTTTTCTAATGGAAATTCACAAGGATCAAGACTACGGATGGATCGTCATATCCAATGTTAATTAATTTTAATTTAGTCGTTGAAGTAATGGAAATTAAAATGAAATGTGAGATAAATATAAAAAAAATGATGAAATATGAAAAAAATGAAAGAAAGAAAAGAAAGCTCACACAATTCTTAGATAATATTCTTAGAATTACATAATCATATTGCATATTTAATAATTATGTTGACACATTACATACTAGTTTATTATTTAGTTAGTTAAGTTAGATAGGTATTAACCACTTAACACAGATAATTAATGTCAAGCACACATAACTAAGTTAAATTTATACATTATTTTCTTTCTGTACTTTACTTCTCATTTGGTTTTTTCTCTCTTTTCTTTTCTCATAACATCGTCTTTCATTTTCTTGCATTAGATTTTCAATAACTTGATTTTTAATACACACTTAGTATAATTAATTAGTTTAATTTTAATTAGTTAGATTAGTCTTGACGTGACATTTCATTACGACAGACTTTAAATTAATTGAGTAATATATATATATATCAACATTACACATTTTCTTTTAGTTAATATAACATTTTTGTATAACAATTCTGTATAACATGATCGTTAGTATATTATATGACTGTTAGTTAGTCGACATGACCACGACACTGTTCTAGACAGAACATCGTAGGCCATATGTCGCATTTTTGTTAAATTTTTGAGATTATTCACTCAGATAGGTTTTCAACAAAAAAAAAAAATCTATCGAATAGATTTTTTTCCCCCCGGTGGACAGGGAATTGTTACGGTATTTTTATAGACGCCGTCTGCTAGAGCGTGCAGTTTTGGGGATTGCAGCATTTAATATAATGTAAAGTAAAGTATTATTAACCAACGGGCTGATCACCCGTTTGCCAGTCACTGTGATTACGGAAACAACGGCAAACGGATTGATTTGTCGTTGCCCTAAAGACGCCATTAGGCGTGATGGGAACAAGGGGACAAAGAAAATCTATTCGCTGTTGCCCTTAAGACGCCACTAGGCGTAATGGCCACTGACTGCTTTGCCGGTCGTTGGCTAAGGACGGAAGAAGAAGAAGAAGAAAGTATTATTAGGCTATTGAACGCTATACACACGATCGAATTATGACATGTTAGCGTTGGTAGGTCACGCAGCGTGACCAAGAGACGGGACCCTTTCTTGTATGACCGTCGAACTGAAGAGACGTGTCCTTGTATTCTTAAAGTGTCAGGCATGGAGTGCCACACAGTTATATTGTATTTAAGTATGGACATGGGTCAGTCCACTGTTACTATGAAAAGAGATAAAATGTTTCAGGTTAGTAATTGACTAAACCTAAGTCGGGATGAATTAACAGTCCTTATTAATTATATTTTGCCAGACGCATAATCTCACTGTTGGCCGTTGGGATCACCAACCGCGCGTACATATAGTTATGACGTTCTGCCTATAGTAATTCAAAATTACGGGACAAGGACTGACATGCACAGATAGCTGATTCAATATAGGATTCAAATTGTATATATAATATTTCATGATCAAACATATGTGGATTGTTTTTTTATGCGTAAGATGTGCATTAAACTGCATGGACTCGCTAGAGGACTTATCACGTTCATTAAAGTTTACAAATTCAACAATTATGATATTCACAAGATTCTAAACCCACCTTCGCGTATTATACCATCAAGGCACAACAAAGAATAAATGAACGAAGCGATGCACTGGCCAATGAAAGTAAAAGCCTCCCCCCTTCAACAAGGTCTTCAACAGCCACCTTCAACAACCCCAGAGAATTAAACAAGCATACATTATTTGTATTACTGTAATGTAAATTCATCATGTTTTTAAAAACCAGAGCCAATTGGTGGATTTCATTATGGTATTGTGAAAATCAATAAGAAATGGTATATTTAATTTCTGGTACAAATAACTTTTGATAATTTGTTGACTAGTGTTATATGCCCAAAGAAAGGGAACTGCTTCATTTTAACATGAGAAATAGGCTCCCTTTGCGAAATTACATCTTTCATGACGTTCTCATTAATCTTTTTAGCTGTCCCTGGTATTTTAAATATTCTTCTGAAACACCACATCTCTTTGGCCTCGTGTGCTTTCAATGCTTGTTTGCTAACTGTCCCTGACTCATTACCGTGTGCCAGGATTGGCTCTAAATAATACTGAACAACTCTCTTATTTCTATTGACAAGAATTGTTATCTAAAATAATTGTACTTTTATAGAATGCTGCTTTTACTTGGGGTATTCTATTCTTCATAAAACAAAATTTCTGACATGCTTCTTCCGTCCGACATTTTTAACTTACCTTGGTATTTGAATCTATTAACATGTTTTAAAACTGTTTCATTTACGTTCATAATGCATTCTAGAGAAGTATTACAAGGTGTGAGAGTTAAAAAAAAGTAACACATCTGATTAGGACCAAAAAAAAAAAAAAAAAGAAGAAGAGAGAAGTATTGCAAGGTGTAAGAGTTAAAAACAAAGTAACGCGTCTAATTAGGACCAAAAAACATTACGGCTGTGAGTAGTCATCTTGCTTATCCCCACGTAAACGACATGGATCACTACTGTCTACGGGGACATGGATCACTGCTGTCTACGGGTTGTATCAATTTTATTTTATTTCTAAAGTATTTTGCTGAGTTCTCGCTTGCTTTCCATTGTATTTTCGTTTTTAAGTCACTGACGAAGATTCTGTGGGCCGCAACGTCGGCAGTTTTCTTTGTCCTTTGTCTAAAGGTAGTCCCATCACAGATGCTGCCTTAGGGAGTGAAGCGTTCGTTACCACTAAACTAGGTTTAGCATTGAGAGACGAGGTGACGTTCCCGTCTTCGCTGCCTTTTCCTTCCATAACTCAAGAGCAAAGTCAGGGACCCATTTACAGCTGGGTAGACTGGAGAACATCGATACCGCGAATCGAACTTGACACCTTTGGAGTGAGAGATCAGCGCCCTAACCACTCTGTCAATTGGACGCTTATTTTTTCCTAGCAAGACGCAGTTACCTTTCCCCCCCTAGATCAGGGTATATCCCATTTTGTGTCATGGATCCCTCCGATTATCCGATGAAGGGTATGGGCCACATCGACTGTCCTATGACGGTTATGGACTCATTTGATTGGCCAGTGAAGGCTGTGAACCCCTTCTTGGAGAAAAAATGACATAAAAGCGTAATTTAAAACTTGTCATTTTAATATTTCTTTTTTAAATTTGATTTCATTGATCCCACCGATGCGTAGTCCATTATTTCCAGGTGTAATATTCTTTTAACTTTGTCTTACCCGAAATACATTATGAGCAGTTAACGATCAGTACGAATATGATAACCTAGCACTAATGAACTACTTGTAATATATTGACATTTTTTTTTCAGGTAAAAAGCATTGTGACGTCAAAGAGAACAGCAGTCATCGTTGTCTTTGTTTTCGTCATCCTGTTGACCAGCGTAGCACCTGTCTTTGTGGGCAACAGGTTGGGCATGAAATTTGATTCACAGAGAAACAAAACTCTACTTGGACTTGTTTTCACAGAGAACCGTGAGATGGTGGACACGATTTCTTTTACAATTAACAACATCATTATACCATTCAGCTCTTTTGTGGTAATCGTTGTTTGTACAGTAATACTTGTGATAAAACTTAATTATCAAACAAAATGGAGAAGTCAGTCTACTCAGGCTGACAATATTTCCAACCGCAATCAGAAAGTGGCCAAAATGGTGGTGATGATTTCTACCCTTTTCATTGCCTGCTTTGCTCCTGTGAGCGTTATATTCATTGCTATGGTTTTGGAACCTCGTCTGTCTGCTGGCGGAAAGTATCAAAACTTGTTAATAGTATTAGGGGTTATAGGGCTTATCCTAGAATCAATAAATTCATCAGCAAATATTGTTATATACTATCACATGAGTAGCAAATTTAGAAGCGCGTTCCTTCATCTATTCGGTCGTGGCAGAAATTCAGGAAGGAGTTCGAAATACTTAATAAAATAATTAGTTTTCTTTATCTACAATTGATGGTCAGAAACTACATCATGGCTCTCCAGGCAAATCCACAGGTGCTCAGTCTCCTTCAGGAAATGGGTACTAATTATTCATGTAGTTCGCTGGTTGTTTACACATCGGGTGCATCATCTCATACGTCCATCCCTGCTAGCCTCACGTTTGATGCCAAACTCCAGCAGTCTTAGCCTTGTTAAATCATCAATTGCTGTGTCGTTTTGTAACATGTGTTCATTAAGTGTCCTTATTATCTCTCCCTTACCTATATATCTATACATATATCATATGTAATGTTGAAACAAAATAATAAAATTAGGCAATCTGAAAACGCAAACATATATATATATATATATATATATATATACCATAAGAATAAAGGGATTTAAATGGTACGAAAAAGTCAATAATGTGGAACTGATGACAAGAACAAGACAAATGCCAGTAGAACGATAGATGAGAAGACGACGCAAGAGATGGATAGGACACCAATTGAGGCAACCTGTTGATAACATCTTCATGCAGTCCTTGATCAGGAATTCCCAGGAAACGAGAAGCAGAGATAGCCTGAACAAAAAAAACACATGGAGAAAAGATGTAATGAAATAAATGAAAAAGACAAGAAAGACCTGGACAGACCGTGAGTTGATGATGATGATGAAGCAGGAATCAGCATATGTTAGGGGAAGGTTAATGCCCTGTTGGAAGCTGTATGGCTATGAATGAATGAGGAATCAGTGTTTGCTCGTTATTATTATCTGTTCCAAACATTATCACTCTGTCAACTTTATTTCTTTTTTTATTCTTTTGTATCTGGGTAGTGATAGCAAACTTTTAACTACTTTCATACTGGCTGAATGTTTTGGGATCTTGTAGAACTAGTGTATTTAAAAGTCCATTTTTTATTTTGGTTTATTTTGCCAAGCAATTCTCCTCTTTTTCTTGATCAGGGTATCTACCCACCATAAAAGAATATTTATAGAATGTATGATTCCTACATAGACACATTGTGATTCTCGCCGGTGCTACAGAATTCGTGCTGAGATCCTCCTTGTGTTATCTAAGGGAGGAGATCGGAGCACTGATGGAGATTTCCATGTGCAATTAAGATAGTGCTTAAAACCAAACTAAACCAAGGATATTTCAGCTCTTAGAAATACCTATTAACTTGGTTGTACTTTTGTACATTTTATTCTTTATTAAAACTTATTATTCAATATTTATTTTGGCTCTGTGTTGGTCTTCTAATATTTATGGTGTCATCTAGTGTTTAGAAGCTTCATTAAATATGCAATTGTCCTCTGGTGTTATATTCTGTATTCTGGACATGTGACACGGATTCCCTCCCCTTAATTCTGCATTAGTTGTCCAACACTCAAGAGTATCTAATATGGGTCTTCAAAGGTGTCTACCTTTGCACAAGATTACTCTTGGCTGTGACAAAACGTCTTTACGTGTTCTTTTGGTGGCTCTCTCACACCTTTAGCCACTCCGGCAGTATCCCTTTTTTTTCTTAATTTTTCTCATTCTCCAATTCAACCGCTTTTATTTGGCATAAATCATGCCTTTTCATTCTTTTTACTGTCTATGTTGGATCAGTCGAGTGAAGTCTCTAATACTCAACTCTCCTACGGAAGTATCTGCTATGTGACAACCTTTATCTTTTTACACGCAGACGTGTTTGCGTTACGCCACGTGATCCTGTAGTATTTTCACGTGATTAGACAGTGTGACAGTGAGGCCTATTACCCCAGCATTATCCGTGCCAATGAAATAAGTGCATACATTTTAGTAGCACCAATCAAAACCATTGACGGTGACAAGAGCTCACAACACCGTCGAGCTAACTAAAGTTACAAATCTTAAGGAGAGTTCCAGATAGCAGGCCTCGGCGAAGGTTGTGTTTGTACCTGTGAGTTGTCGAGAAGCCATGTTTGAGCAGTCTCATTTACGCAGAACCACAAAGGCATTTGCCCAATGGGCTGATCACCCGTTGGCTTGTCACACCGATTACGGAAACAACGGCAGATGGATCTATTTGTTGTTGCCCTAAAGACGCCGCTAGGCGTGATGGGAAACTACAACAGAGAAAATCAATCTGCTGTTGCCCTTAAGACGCCACAAGGCGTGATGGCCTCTGACTGCTTGGTCGGTCTTTGGCTAAGGACGGAAGAAGAAGAAGAAGAAGACAAAGGCATTTCTAATTTGTAATTCTTGAAGTTTTTCAGAATGAAGTAGGTTGTGTTTAAAGTTTAATGCTATCATTTTCACAACAGAATATAAGCTGTCGCTATATTTCTGAACTAGGAGCAAAGACCGTGTATGGTAGTAACTCAAGTAAGTACGTCTCGATTTCTTTCAGTCCCCAGCTAGATTTGATTTTATTAGTGGAAGAAAACCGAGAAACAGCTATAAATCACTTGAAGGCTCAGAAACTGAAGAAGATATCATATTTAAGTATTGAAAGTAAAAGGCGCAACTACTTTTACTGAAAAGTTGTGGAAGCAAAGGTCAACGTAACCTAGGTCGTGAACCACACGGGATTTTATTGTAGCTCACACGATTACGGAGAGAGATAAGAAAAATACGGATACATGCAGAAAACTACCTTCAAAATGAAAGAAACTGATTTGATTCTAGCTGCATTTTGTTTATCATGTATTCTGTAAATAAACCATGTTTTTTGACTCGGCTGAGTTAGGCAGATTTGTCGAATTTGAATTCAAAGTTATAACATTGTTAGTGAGTACTCCACTATAGCACCTTATAACAACTATCGAGAGAAGAACGAAACTGGGGTAACTCTACAAGAATAAACACCTCTAGCGGACAGCTAGTAACTAACTTGCTAGATAGAAAGAAGCAGTCACATATATATGTATTATTAAGTGGAGCCGTGACTATCTCACGGTCACATCTTGATACTATTAAATTGGTACTGTGACCAACTCTCGAGGTACACCCATAAAACAGGAAGACGACCATGCCTATAATAGATATATAAGAAGAGTACCTATAACAGAAGTGTCGTGAGAAATTCTAATCCACATATCTAAATTAAATAGTAATGTAAAGCCAAACGAATTAATTCAATAAAAGGAAAGAAGACTGGTAAAGAACAGTGCCGTCACTATAGCGTACGCCTGTGTTATAGAACGTCATGCTAGTTACACAAGAAAATCCCTTTCTATGCTCCGTCTGCATAAAACTACACGCGTTTCTAAAAACACAACTAGTACTGTGTTTCTTGGAAAACACCTTGAGATACGCAAGCTGCTTAATGACCTAGATACACAAATACTAGCATTAATGAATTATATACACTACGTTAACCTAAAAAGGACAGACGGACTTAGGATAGAGAGAGAGAGAGAGAGAGAGAGAGAGAGAGAGAGAGATGTACTGAGGAACGTATGCAACACTAACACGCAGTCTCGCGATATAAAATAATGCCACCCCCAAGCGAAAGGCATGCAGGCTTGATTTTTTTTCAAATAAACAGTGAGAAAAAAAACACTACCAATGCACGGTTAGGTTTTGAAAACATGTTTAATGCTTATTAGGAAACATGACATTCTACTGTTTTATGTCTAAAATCCTGACATTAGTCTGACAGTACAGAAGACACCCCATAGTATGGAAGTGAGGAGGTGGTAACAGCACGACTATCCTAGAAGAAAATACATATTTTGAACGCAGCCACTTAGCTCCCTTAAAACTTATATATCTGGGTGCCTTAGGACTTGCTGACAAAGAATATGTTAGGTGTTAAGCAATTAGTCTAATAATTAACAAATTATAGCCATAATACTAGAGTGAGGTTAACAGACAACACAGGATCATTTTTGCTCATAATGGCGTGTTTGGACACTGCTTTAGAAAAAATGAGGCCACCATGTTAAATCCGATTGGATTGGCTAGAATAATATGTAAGGCTAAACATGATTAGTCGATTGCAAATACTAATTTTGGTTGTTAATAGAAACGATAGAAAGAGTACACGTTTTTTCAAAAGCTTTTGTAAACATGGTCCCATTGGCTAGACCATTTAATATAGTCAATTAGGAGCGTCAGTTCAGTGCCACTTTTTGAAAATCCAATTTGTAAAAGCAAGTGCGTTGAGAACCAGCTCATATTTTTCTAAATAAAAGCCTGGGACAGAGGCAGATCGGAATTGTGCCATAATTCACCGCCAGTCAACGTATTTGTTTATTATTTCCATGAATTGTGGTAAGCTAGACCTATTTGATATCTTTTTGATGAAAATTGAATGTGAATTGATAATGTATGTCTGTATGTGTGTGGTTCAGTGATAAACAAAAGGCAAAACCTAGATATTGCTCCAACATGAACAAAACTTGTCGCAAAGGAGTGAAACTGCATGGGATTGCCAAATAGTACTATGACACCTATCTTATTGAATAGAAGGAAATAATGCTGGAATTGCAGAGGCGTTGTAACCATTAGGGAGAGGAATACTGGTGTAAATTGTTTCAGATGAAGCTAGCAGTTGGCCTACCGCGCTGAACTCTGTGTTTGTTATGTATTGTGTTTCATTGTGGAAATAGATTATAAATTAGTTCTGAAGTAGGAGGTACGACCTTCTTGTTTCAGGGACCGTGGTACTAAACTATTAAAGCAGCACCTGGTCTGAGTTTTGCTGAATCCAGAGGCTGATAGCATACTCCTTGGTCAAGATAGCGACAGTGTTGTTTATCAAGAATACGGTGAAGCAAGCGAGCAGAGGAGACTGTTTCCTTCTCACAGAAGATAAGATTCGTTGGCACATAGACCCCCACACCCCCCCTACTAACAAACACCAACAAGCATACCT